>CM076580.1:1724077065-1724375994 GCA_034641835.2 Pinus albicaulis
GTCACCTCGAGAATTTCTGCATGGAGTTGTAAAATTAAAAGTAAACTGTTACACCATTTATTTTTGGTCATCTGCCTATTCTCCTTAGATGGTTAGTACACCAAAATATAAGTCAATTTGCTAAGTAAAATTGCTTTCACTATGTTAAAGCAGAGGAAACCCCGAAAGGAAATATTAAACAAACCTATATTTGTTTGATTTTCCTCATGGAATAATTAATTAAACCATAATTTAATTATTATTCCCAGTCATGTTTAACCCAAAATCAAAGAAATTAATTAGATAAACCTTTATTTATCTTATTATTTTCTAGGAATAATTATTTAAACCCTATTTAGATAATATTCCTTGTTAAATATGAACAAATCACCCACAAATAATTAAATAAATCATTATTTATTTAATTATCTTTCAACCACTTCCTTAAATAATTAAATAAATCATTATTTATTTGATTATCTTCTAACAACTTCCTTAAAAAGATAAATAAATCATTTATTTATTTATTTTTGACAAATTAAGGGATTTGACCCAAGTCAAATACCTTTTCCCTCCAACAACTATAATAAAATATTCCATAAAAAGTGGATCTAGATCTGGTTAACCCATGCACCAAGATCTAGAATGACCCAATATTTTGTTATAAATAGGAGGGTTTTTCCTACCATTCTTCACCTTTTGTTGCCTATTAGATCACTCTGGATCTATACACTTGGTCACCATTTTCTGCCATTTGCTGTGTGAGCTCCCTTTGAGTTCCATTCTTTGTGTGGATTTTCTACACCAACAAGAGAGAGAGATTTTAGATCTGAAGTGCTGAGGACTTCCAAGAACCCATCCCACTGAGGAGAATTGGATACGCCTTCTTGTTTTCCTCCCAGGTGCCCGATTAATACAAAAATTCTTTCAAAAATTGTTCTTGTCTTATCTATTGGTATATGGAGCAAACCCTTACTTTTTCTGCTTAATGTCTTTCCATGCATAGATCTGGTTTTTGCAGCTCTTTTATGACTAACTAACCGCAGATATGAAGATATTGGCAGCCACTTTTGTTGTTAGGGCTATTAGTTATGCGTAGCTAAAGTGGTCCTTTTTCGTACACTTCGACAAAGGATTCATACTAACAAATGGCGACTCCACAAGGGTTTTAACTTACGACCGCTGTCGTTTTTCCTATTCCTGCATATCCAGCTACTTCAGAACCTAGGGTTTCTCTTCAGCTGTTTATTTCTCCTATTTTCATGTTGTTTTTCTCACATAAAACCCTAAAACATCAAAATTTTTAACTTCCGTGTGTTTCTGGCCCTATTGTGCAGGTAAGTGACACCAACCGCAACTGAGACGGCAACTTTTCTGAAAATTTGCCACCGAGACAACCGGAACGGGGGGGTCGCACTTTTTGGTCCTAAACCTACGACCTGGACCTCCAGGTCGCACTTTTCAGCCTGTTTCCTACGACCTGCACTGAAATCAGGTCAGAACCTGCGACCTGCCAATTTTTCAGTGATTTTTCTGCAATTTTTCTGGGTTTTGCTGCAGCTTCTGTCAGGGTCTTCCAGCCTCTGTCTCAGCCCGCTTTGACCAAGTTCTGATATGTTTTTACTCATCTAAGTGGGAACCTAGCCCCCTAGGGCTTTAGTACCCTCCACTCTTTGTGGAAGAGTTTTAGCTGTTTTCAGTCGTCTGTTTTTCAGAGCTTCAGCCTCCTTTTTTCCAGATCTGTTACCTCCCTTTCAGATCCATTGAAATCAGCTCTTCTACCTCTCAAATTACCTCCTGCAGTTTTGTTTGGACCTACTTTTAGGGCCTCCTCCTTGCCCCCTCCACTTTTTTGCTGATTTCCTTCCTTTTTCCAGCCACCTTGCCTCTGTCTATTGGCTGTGATCTGCACCTCTTTTCAGCAGCTTTATCCTCTAGATCCCTGTCCCTTTTGACCCTAGATCTATTGGCCTCTTTTTATGTGTGTTTTGAATAGATTTTTGCCCTCTTTTAGAGTAGTTTTGAGAGACCCGCCTTCTTGGGTTCGATTGATGCATGGTTAGCTGTTAAATGTTTTGTTATTTCAGCAATCTATATTGTTCTCTGCAGATTTCTTTTCAGTTACGCAGCACACTTTTTCTTGCTCTCAAAACGAAAAGGGTTTAAAATTTAAAATTAACGCACACCACACACTGACCCTAAGTGAAGAAGCGCCTGGTTAACACCGCCTGGAAAAGACTCTAAAATCAATTGTCACTGCACCTTATCTGCCCTTGACATTGCTTGATTCTGTCCCTTTCTTCCCTTGTCGGTTTCCTTCTTCCTGTCATCATTGCGCCCCCAAGGCGCCTTTCCCGGAGACTTCTTGGCCTTCACCCTCAGTTTCCGGTTGATCGACCTGCTCCGCCCCGCCGTCGTCGAGCCAGTCCACCTTCGAGTCCGCACTCCGACTCCTCTCCTGATTCCTCGGGTCCTCCTTCTCCTCCTGGTTCTCCCCCTGTCACCTTCACTATGTCTGGTCCAGGGCCTAACGCTAGCGGTTCTCCCGGCCCTAATGCCAGCCCTACTACTAGCGGAACCGCCACAGGAACTACCCCGGCCACCCCTGTGCTGCCGTACATTGCAGGCCTCAGCCTCCCCGATTTCCATCAGTTGATCAATGACCCCATTCACCACAACGCTAATTGGCCTGCTATGCCAACCAAGCTCCCCTCCGACATCCCTAAGTTTGAGGGCCTTAATGGAGAAGATCCAACCAACCATGTCCGATCTTTCCACATGTGAGTGTTCCTCAATTCCATTCACAGATGACTCCATTCGTCTCGCGTTTGTTCCAACGCACGCTTCGTGAAGCTTCGTGGTATGTCGAAACGAAGCCACCTCTACCCATACCACCTTTGAGACTCTTGCCCAAGCCTTTTTCGCTATTTCCAACTCCTCTCGTCCCGATGCGGCACGGGACTCTTGACTTCCTTCAGCTTAACCCTCTTCAACCGCCTTTCCGCCCATGTTCGGGAATGGCGAAGAAAGGAGCTTATGTAAGGCCCCTCCCTTGAAGATCAGGTTTATATGGACTGGTTCAGCCTTTTGATATGCCATCTCCAATGTAGCTTCATTGGGCCTAAATTGCCTCCACTACACTTTAACCTACTTAATTTATCGGTTCTGGAGCATGAGAACCTTTCTCTGCAACATGCATTGAGGTTTCAGTTGGAATTATCCATCTGGATCCACTTGCAATACAAACCAGTCAATCACATGATCAACATCATTAACATGCTTCTTAAGCAATGATACATGGAAAAAATCATGGAATTTCATTGTTGGAGGCAATGCAAGTCGATAGGCTACTAGCCCGATCCTTTCAAGAATATTGAAAGGTCCACAAGGTCAAGGTTCTAGCTTGGCACACAATCCAATCTGCAAGGATCTCTTCTTTGGATTGATGCACAAGTACACTTGTTCCCCAACCTGAAACTCCTAAAACAACTTGTTCTGATTTGCATAGATTTTCTACATCTCATGTGTTGATTTTAGATTCTTCTTGATTACCTGCATTTCATGTTCCATTTATGCTAACATGCCCAGTCCAATCAATACCCTATTCACCCGATCACTCCAATTGATGGGAGTATTATCACTCCTCCCATTAAATGCCTCAAACAGACTCATCCTCAATGACTCCTGATAACCATTTTTGTAAGCAAACTCAACCAATAGAAGTTACTTCTCCTATCTCCTATGTTGATGCATCACATACATCCTCAACATGTCCTCCAATATCACTTTTACCCTCTCTGTATATCCATCTGTTTATGGATGATAACTTTCACTAAAGGCCAAATATATACCTAAGCCTGCAAACAACTCCTTCCAAAACTTGGAAGTTAACTTTGCATCCCTGTTTGACACAATATTCTTTGTAACACCATACAATTTGACCACATCTCTTATGAACACATGTACCATATCACTAGATAAATGCATATCCTTTACTGGAATGAAGTGTGCTACCTTAGTCAACTTGTCCACTACAACCATGATTGAATAATGTTGTATAGATTTCCTTGGAAATCCTATAATTAAATCCATGGAAATGACCTCCCATTTCCATTTTGGAATCACAATCGGTTGTAGGTCCACCTAGATGTTTACACTCTATTTTTACCTACTTAAATTTGAAAAATCTAGCCACAAACTCTTCCACATCCTTTTTCAAATTAGGCCAATAGTAAAATTTATTCACAGCTTTCAATGTCTTATGGTATCCTGGGTGGCCTGAATATGGTTTCACATGAAAATCCCTCAATATAATCTTCTTGATATCACTACTTTTTGGAACATATATCGTGTCCCTAAATTTGATCAAGCCATCTACTAAGAGATGATAATCCACATCCTATGCACAAATAATTTCACATGTACCACTACATGTACCTGTACCTATACATGTACATGTAATTTGTTGTTATATGTGCCTAAGCTCCCTATACCTGTCATCTTGTTTACCTTCCTGTAAAATCTGATATGTAATTCTATCCCATAAGAGCTCATAGCTTCTATATGATTCACCAATATCCACCTAATAAGAGCATCTACAACTCGGTTCTTTTTGTCCTTGATGTAACTGATCTCAAAGTCAAACTTTCTAATCATATCCATCCATCTAGATTTTCTGGCATTCAAATTTGGTTGATCAAACAAATATTTCAGCCCACTGTGATCACTCATGAGTACAAAACTCTTGCCAAGAAGATAATGCCTCCACATATTTAATGCATGAATGATCGTTTCCAACTCAATAGCATGTGTTGGGTATTTTTCCTCGTGCTCATTCAATTTTTGTGACTCATAGCATACAACTTGCCCCTCCTGCATAAGAAATCCACCAAGCCTCTCTTGCAAGCATTTTTACACACTAGAAATTATTTGTTCAGATCTGAAATCTTTAATACTAGAGAATTTTTCAACAACTTCTTCAATTGTTCAAAATTTGTTTCAAATTTCTTACCTTTCCTCTGCAGTGACGTAATAATATATGAAATCCAGAAGAAATTCCCGATGAAATTCTTATAATAACCTACTAGACCCATGAATGATCTTACCTCATCCATGTTTCTAGGAGCTTCCCACTCCATTAGAGCTCTTATATTCTTTGGATCCACTGTTATGCCTTCCTTGGAGACCACATGGCCCAAGTAATGTACCAATTTTTGAAAGAAACTGCATTTACTAAGCTTAGCATACAAATTATGCTCTCTCAACAATATCAACACTGTTGCTAAATGCTTGACATGCTTTTCCTCATTCTTAGAATATATCAATATGTCATCAACGAATGCAATAACAAACTTGTCTATATAAGGATGCAACACACTATTCATCAAGCACATAATGGTACCTGGACCATTAGACAAACGAAATGGAACTACAACAAACTCATAATGCCCATACGTCATCTAGAAATTTGTCTTGTAAATATCCTCTTCCTTGATGCATACCTGATGATATCTAGATCTCAAATCAATCTTTGAGAACAAATTTTCTCCCTCCAACTGATCAAATAAGTCATAAATCCTCATAACATATACTTTTTCTTAATGGTCACCTTGTTCACTTGCTTGTAATCAATGCATAACCTGAGAGTACCATCCTTCTTCTTCACAAACAATACCAGTGCAACCCGCAATGATACACTTGGACTAATGTATCCTTTGTCAAGAATTTCCTTCAACTACAACTTCAGCTCTACCAACTCTTGAGTGCTAATCCTATATGGTGTTTTAATTGATGTTGGTGCTACCCCTAATACCAACTCAATAGAAAATTACACTTGTCTATGAGGTGGAAACTTTGAGATATCTACTAGAAACACATCCTAAAACTCTTGTAATATCGGGTACCCGCTCAATATCTCTGCATATTCACCCTCCTTACCTTTATCACTACAAACATGTACTACAAATAACACACACCATTTTTTGCAACTGTGCACTTTGCCTGCATAGTTGTTACCATCCTAACTGTTGTTGATTTCTTCTTACCCTATAATTTGTTCCCCATTATCATCCAAACATTCAATGGCTTTGCCATAACAATCCAGTTTGGTCCTATTAAGATATAACCATTCGATACCCAAAATCATAATATATGACCCCAATGATATTAGATTCAAATTTTTTGATGTAGGCATACCATTCAACTCAAATGCACAATCTCTTATTGAATGATCAAATCTCTTATTGGTACCTAGAGCCAACTACACTAACTAGGATTCTGCATGAAATTCTTTATTCAAAACACACTTATCGACCAAGGCAGGGTTAACATATCTATAATTAGATCCAAGTTCAATCAAAATAGAAACAAATTAATCACAAAGCTTACCTTCCATCTCAATGATATATGCTTGCTAGTCTACCTTCCTGTTATCCAATGTTGCATAGATATGAGGAATGCTTAGCCCAACATCTCCAATAGTCTATGCCCCTTTTTCACTATAGATCTGAGGCCAATCACCTTCATTTTGTGGAAAATCCCTTTTAATATACTCCTTAGCACATGTCCAACACTCCAACCATCATGTACCATCACCTTTATTCTGTTGTTGTGACCCATGTCCCTATCTAGCTGCATTGAACTTCTGATACAGTGAAACATTCTATTTCTCTTCTATATTCTGAGGCCTTGTTCTTTTTGGATGCCATTTACCTTTACCTTTATCTTTCCATTTACATCATTTTCGAGATTCATTCTTACACTTTGACTCCTCATAAAATTGTTTCAATTTCCCAATAAATTCCTCGAGTGATTGAGGCTCATCATACTCAATATGATCTCTAAATGCTAATGGTAATCCATTGAAAAATCTCTAAAATTTATCATTTTCATCCTTAAGGTATGGTACATACCTAAAATTCTCTAAGAACTTGGTCATATATTCCTCACCTGTCATTGACCCCATTTTAAGCATATGGAATTCCTTGGTTTTGCTATAGTAGTACCTTTCTGATAAGTACTCCTTTCAAAAGAGTCTTTTTAATTCATGCCAACTCAACTCCTCTATCATGATGTCTTTGACTCGTTTTACATCTTCCCACTAGATGTTTGTTTTATCTTTGAGGCTGAAGGTGACTATTTTGACCTTCATATTCTCTGTGTACTCATGCAGATCAAAGAACTTATTAATGCAAAGTAACCAAGCCTATGCATCCTACGAATTCTTCAATGCTCCATCAAAATTAGGTGACCTCACTTTCTTAAACTCATTCGGAAAGTATCTCTGTAACTCCTCCTATAAGGATGAAAATGATGACAATAATAATCCTTGTCAAAATCAGAACTATAATAATATCTATGTCCATCACCTCTCCTATCCGGAGTATCCAAGAATCTATCATCTTTGAACGTGTCATCCCTATCTGACCTGTAACCACCATGAGACCTACTACCATATGCCCCATCAATCCCATCCTCATGTTCATAGATGATCTTAAGTGGTCCATGTCTCTATAATCTTGACGAACTCTGAAGAATTATTGCATTTATTTTTTCTTGTTTCTCCTGTGCCTACATGATTTTGTCATTGTATGATTTTCAACTACTTATTTCTTCGTTCCAACTACTCAATGTGTCTATTAAGTCATATGACTGCCCAGCACCATGTTTCTCATCTAATTCATAGGGATAATCTCTATAGTCTACCATATTTCTAGTCATCTTAATCTCTTCCTACAAGGCATATTATGTCAGCTAAACCAAATCATAAACAAACCAACAGCCTCAGTGTCATTCGAGGAGGATATCTCATCTGCAAGACCAACTAGATTAACACTATGTGTGTGTGTGTGTGTGTGTGTGTGTGTAATCAAATCAATATATAATCATCATTTCACCCATTGTCTAGTTACCATGCATGATGCCGCAACCATAACACCAACTAGACACAATGTATGCATAAAAAATTATGTATTGAACATATGCATATAGATTACATACAAATATTGACATGAAAAACCAGTGCATAACCGAAATACATTCAAAACAATTACATTCAGAAATTACACCATCAACTTTCACATGGTGACACAACTAAAACCATAACCAACAACATGAATAAACAACCAATACATAGACCACAAGCATAAGAACACATATGCACCTGAAATGAATGCATGACCAACACACCACCCATCTTGTCCAAGGCGTGAACTTGGCTCTGATACCACCTTGTAACACCCTCCTCCCACATCTACCCATGTAACCAGCCAACCCATGCAAACATGTGATGAGAGGCTACTATGATTTGATTCAACTCCCCATCTATAGTAAAGGAAGTGGAAATGGCACAATCTAACCAGTATTCCCTTTTACATATCCTACAGAGCCTATATGACGTAACCCACCCTTCCAAGTGAGCAATCCTTGAAGTAACTCAACATTTCAAGGAAATAATACCCTAGCCGCTCCCTTGCCAAGGCCTCCATGCGATTGATATCCCCAATATTTTCCATGAGCATGCCTCAGTGTGACTATAGCCTTTTTCTACTAGTGTTACAGTCCCACTTAGGTAAAAAATCTTCCACATTCCAAACATCTAGCCACAAACTCTTCCACGTCTCTTTTCAAATTCAGCCAGTAGTAAAATTTCTTCATTGTTTTCAATGCCTTATGGTATCCTGGGTGAATTTAATCTAGTTTCGCATGAAACTCCCTCAATATAATATTCTTGAGATCACTATTATCTATCACATATACCCCATCCCTAAATTTTATCAAGCCATCTACTGAGAGATGATAAGCCGCATCCTGTGCACATATTCCTACACCTGTACCACTACCCATACCTGTACCTATAACTATACCTATACATGTACTCTATTGTAACATGGGCCTAAGCTCTCAGTACTTTCCATCATGTTGACATTCCTGTAAGATTTGATTTATAAGTTTGTCTCGTAAGAGTTCATAGCTGCTATATGATTCACCTATATCCGCCTACTAAGAGCATCTGCAAACCAATTCTCTTTACCCTTGACGTACTTGATCTCAAAGTCAAACTTGCTAATCATATCCATCTATCTATTTTTTCTAGAATTCATATTTGGTTGATCAAACAAATATATCAAACCATTGAGATTAGTCATCAATAAAAAAAATCTTTCCAAGAATATAGTGCCTCCACATATTTAATGCATGAATGATTGTATCCAACTCAATATCATGTGTTGGGTAGTTTTCCTCGTGATCATTCATTTTTCGTGACTCATAACATATTACCTGTCCCTCCTACGTAAGAAATATACCAAGCCCTCACTTGCAATCATATGTACAAACTACAAATTCTTTATTTGGATTTGCAATCTTTAACACTGGCAAATTTTTCAACAACTGCTTCAATTGTTCAAAACTTGTTGCACATTCCTATGTCCATTCAAATTTATTACCTTTCCTCTATAGTGACGTAATAATATATGATATCCTAGAGAAGTTCCTAATGAACCTCCTATAATAGCCTACTAGCCCCATGAATGATCTTACCTCATCCATGTTTCTAGGAGCTGCGCACTCCATGATAGCTCTTATATTATTTGGATCCACTATTATGCCTTCCTTGGAGAACACATGCCCCATGTAATGTACCTATTTATGAAATAAATTGCATTTACTAAGCTTAGCATACAATTGATTCTCTCTCAACAATCTCAACACTGTTGCTAAATGCTCGATGTGCTCTTCCTCATTATTAGAATATATCAAGATGTCATCGATGAATACAATAACAAATTGTCCATATAAGGATGCAACACACTATTCATCAAGCACATAAATGTACTTGGAGAATTAGACAAACCAAATGGAACTACAACAAAGTCATAACTCCCATAATTGGTCCGGAAAGTTGTCTTGTAAATATTTTCTTCCTTCATTCTTACCCAATGATATCCATATCTCAAATCAACCTTTGTGTAGGCAACTGCTCCCTTCAACTGATCAAATAAATCATCAATCCTCAGTAACAGATACCTTTTATTGATGGTCACCTTGTTCAACTTCTATGTCTGTTGTACCTTAAGAAACAATTCCTTGCTGTGTAAAGGAATCCGTGCTCAAGACATTATATGAATATGTCACAAAATAGATATATATTTGTCTCTGTCTTATAAACCCTTAAACATTAATTATATAACCTTCAAATATTAAATCCATGCAATGTTCTGCAATGCCATATTCCATTTATGCCAAAATGAAAGAATGGAAGAAAAAGAAAAGAGGATTTCAATCTGATATGTTGTCTAAAATAGAATCTATCATAATAAAACCCTGAAGAAATAGGGAAAGATAAAGTTAAAACAGAGGAGCGCACATTAAGGTTTGTATAACTCTTAAATACACATGTATAAAAATACCCGCAGCTCAAATTACTCCATTTTATTGACAGATATGGAAACATAGTGTAGACTAGATAACTTTTCAGCATAAACAAAATGATAGAAACTTGCATACTTATTTCATTGATTTTCTATTCTCCAGTACAAAATTTAGCTTCAAGGTTCAAAACTCGGAACCTCTTTCTTTCTCGAAATTTCCTTTAAATACAAAGTCATAAAACAGTTTCTCCTGATGAAACTAATTCCAACTGCTTAAACTAATTCTAACTGCTTAAACTACTGGTAGTTACGGAGGTACATGCCTCGAAGGGTCCTATTACAATTTGCATGATTTTAAGAAAATAACATAGTGTGAATTTGAAAACTTCTAATCTATAAGGAAAGCCGCTTCTGACGCAGTTGCTGAATCAACGGCTACTCTTGGTTGAGACGTTGGGATCCCTTTCGCTGTGTCCATTGAGAATGTTTTGCATTTTTTCCATAGCTCACTTTGGGTTATTGGGGCATTCTTGAAACTATGATACTCCAACATGAATGCAAAAACTTGGCTGTGGGTAGGTCTTTCTGTGAAGAGAGTCTTCACCACCCATAGCAAATTGAAATGTCTCTGCAAGAAGTTAAACATTGTTTCTCCTTTTAAAATCTGCGTCTTTTCATGCCTGTTATCCACCCTTCTTTTTGCCAATACTAACAAATCTTCATAAAACTTCCATGACATAATATTTCCTTTCTCACATCCCACTTGGGAAGGTAAACTTTGTTCTGATTCATTATGAAGCACTTTCCAGGATACATTGAAGAAACTAACCAAGATATAAATTCGGGAAAGAAATGAGCCTTTGGGATACAGGCAGACAGGACACCAAATTTCTTCATGGCAGCCAAAACTGGGGAATTCTCGGCATTTAGGGTCACTTGATGATGAAAAAGGAAATGATTTACGGATGACACGGTATCCTGAACATCTTTCTCACTGTCAACGAGGGAGATGGGACCAGTTGAACCAGGTAGCGAAAATCTTTTGGCCATGACTGACAGACAACGGAAGCAATTCGTGGGGTAGTGGACAATGAAAAGGTGGCGAGAACACGACTCAAAGGGGAAAAAAAATCACAAATAAACGAGAACGGGACAAAAGAATCATTTAACAGCTGCAGAAACCCGTAATAAATGCCGAAATGACGTGTAAAAAGCTGTTGACAGTGGATGACAACTGTCTTCCACCTCGCTTGATGATGTCACCGCGGGGGGTCCTGGAGTACGGCGGAGAACTTCGGCTTATGCTCCCCGCAATGAATCCAAGCTGTTGATCACGGTTCACCCGCAGTCAAACTATTCAACTGCGAGGGCATTGGATTTGATAACTAACGAGCTCTTTGCGCCTCTGCATTGACTCATCCGATAACATTCTTCAACGATCACTACTTCCGCTTAGAAAGTTGCTTGAAACTTAAGCTTGAAAATATACACACTTTCAAATAAAGCTTAATGATAAACTTTAATTTGCATCGAGCTTTTAGAACACTTCATTTTTTTATGATACAGTATAAAAGCGTTATACTATAGCATATGCTTTTTTGAAATTTCAGATTTTTTGCTATTTTTTTATTTTCAAAATAAAATAAAAAAGTATATGCAGATGATCCACAACATCTGGCTCCACCTGGGGATAGTTTTTTTGCCACGAAACACTAAGAACCTGCAGATCAGTGCCTTCACCTCAGGCATGGAGTCTAAAATTTCTTGATGGAGAATGTACAATGACAAAACTGGATATATACAATGATGGTGAAACAGCTTCTTAGTGCCGGAAATAGTGTTTTAGATATTGCCCATTCACAGGGATATCTATTACTTCTCCTTCAAGATTTTCCAGCAGGAAAGTATTATTCATCCTGGCCTCACTAATTTTGAATGGACCATACCACAAGGGATCAAATTTGCCATGTTTCCCTTTGTCTTCCTTCCGAGTATCCCACCTTAATACCAGATCTCCCTTCTGAAACATGATTTCTTTTGCTTTCCTGTCAAATATTGTCTTCATTTTTTGCTGGTAAGCAAGCAAATTCTCTCGAACTTTATTTATGTTTTCACTTAACTCGATTACATTATTCATTCTTCTAATCATGGCATTAGGTTCCTCTTGAGCATCTTGAAGGTAAGAAATCACAGGCTTCACCAACTGGGTGGGAAACAATGCTTGAGTTCCATATACTAATTCATAAGGTGATTTACCAGTGGATCTTCTAGTGGTCATCCTTGTTGCCCATAGAGCAAAAACTAGCTTTGAATCCCAGTTCTTTTGGTTTTCATTTATTGTCTTCTTCAAAAATTTTACCAATGTTTTGTTAGAAGATTCTGCCAATCCATTCCCTTGTGGATGATAAGCTGTAGAATGAGACAATATCACATCGTAAGTCTGACAGAAATTAATAAACTTGATTGAATTGAAAACCTGTGCATTATCTGTCACAATCTTTACTGGACATCCAAATCTGCTAAAGATATTTTCTTCTAAAAACTTCATAACGGCCAAATCATTTTCCTTCCTAGTAGGGATTGCCTCCACCCATTTTGTAAAATAATCTGTAGCAGTAAGGATCCACTTAAATTGTCCGCTGGATGGTGGATTGATTTCTCCAATAAATTCCAATCCCCATTGTCTGAAAGGTTCTTCAATAAAAACAGGAAGAAGGGGTAAAGGGGCTAATCTTTTCTTTTCTGCAAACACCTGGAATTTTTGACAACTTCTGACTGTTTTATATACATCAGCAAATACAAAGGGCCAATAAAAACCTGATTTGAGAATTTTATGAGCAGTTACCTTCCAACTGTAGTGACCCCCGCACAAACACTCATGATATTCTTTAATTACTTCTGAAATTTCCTCCTCTGTCAAACATAACAATAACACCCCAGCAGGATCTTTCCAATATAGTTTTGCTTCAATTATGACATAAGGTTGAGCTTTGAGTTTTAAAGCTCTGTATTTAGCTCTATTTATTGAAGGAGGACAAGAAAGAAAGCATAAATAATGAACAATATCTTTGTACCAATCTGAGCACAGGAATTTATATTTAATTGCTGACTTTGACTGAACATCACCTGTTTCTTCATTGACTTCCTCTACAGGTGCCAATAAATTAATTCCCAGTGCTTGAAAATTTGACTCTGTTAATAATTTTGCCAGCCCCAATCCTTTAATCAACTTTGTTGGTTTAACATCCAGGTCATATTCTTGGATTTTAGCAATCCATTTGCCCCTTTTCCCGTCCACATCACTCTGTACTAAAACATCTTTTACAGCAGAATTAGGAACATATGCTAAAATCTGGGAATGAAGAACATAGATTCTGAATGCTTTTAATGCTTTCACCAGAGCATATACTTGTTTCTCCAATATATTATACTTCAACTCTGCATCTCGGAGCACCTTACTGAAATACGCTACAGGTTGTTCACATTTTTCTTCATTTCTCTGTAATAACACAGCAGCAATTTTTTAGGAAGACGCAAATGAGAAAATTTGAAATGGCTTCAGATAATCTGGACTTATTAGAATAGGTGCTTCTTTCGGAGCTTCTTTAATTCTTTGAAAAGATTCTCTTGCTTCTTTGTCCCACTTCACCTCTGAATTCTTTTTCAACATGTCTGTTATTTTCTTGACAATCTCTGCGTAATTAGGAACAAATCTTCTCAGAAAATTAATTTTCCCAAGGAATCTCTGAATATCTTTCTTACTTCTGGGCAGTGGAATTGACTGTATTGCTTCGACTCTCGCTGGACCAATCTTCACTCCTTGTTTAGAAACAATATGTCCCAGCAGTTTACCCTCCTCCAGAGCAAACAAAGATTTTTTAGGATTCAGCGATAAACCATATTTCCTACACTTCAAGAAAGCTTTCTGCAAATGTTGTAGATGCTCCTCATCAGAATTTGAAAAAATTGTGACATCATCCAGATAAACAACCACAAATTCATCTCCTACAAATGCAATATCCATTGCTCTTTGGAATGTGGCTCCTGCATTCATTAGGCCAAACGGCATCCTGGCATACATGAATGTTCCCCAGGGTGTAGTGAAAGCAGTTTTCTTTTGATCTCCCTTCTCCACAGCAACCTGATTATACCCTGAAAAACCATCCACCATAGATAATCTGTAAGCTCTAGTCACTCTTTGTAAGACAAAATCCATATTCGGCAAAGGATAATTATCTTTCAATGAGGCCCTATTCAGGTTCCTGAAATCTATGCACAGCCTTATCTCTCCATTTTTCTTTCTGACTGGTACAAGATTGGAAACCCAATCTGAATATCTGAGAGGAACAATTATTTTAGCCTGCAGCAATTTATTTACCTCCTTTTCAACCGGGGCCAACAACAATGGATTGATTTGTCTGAGTTTCTGTCTATGTGGTTTGACTCCATCTTTCAATGGGATTTTATGCTGAATAATATTCTTATCATAAGTCTTCAAATCATCATATGACCAAGCAAATACATCCTCAAATTGTTTGAACAGATCTATGTACCTTTGTTTATAGTCCTTCGGAATGCCTTTGAACAATTTGACCATTTTAGGCTCATATTGAGTTCCTAAATTACAATCTTCCACATTCTCATCTTGATGTGCTTTCTTCTGATTCACTGCCAAATCATTAGCATCAAACAGTCTTTCGAGAGGTACCAAACCTCTTGGTAAAATATTGTCTTTCAACTGAATAATTTGCTGATCACCAATCTTCTTTTTCAGAATCTTAGACATATCAGCCAAGTCATTTTCATCAGTTTCCAAATCTATCTGATGATCTTCAAAATCTTCAATCATCAACAAAAATTTCTTAATTTGTTCATCATCCTCAAAAACCTGCCAATGTTTGATATTGTCAGGGATCGAAGGTCTGTGTCTCATCTCAATTTCATATCTTAGTCTTGGATTGATCGGAGGTTTGAATGTACTAGCTGCAACTACTAAAGAATCATCCATTCTATTCTCTTCTCTTGGGATAAACTGTAGGTTGAAAGCTTCAAAGTAGTTTTCAATTAAATCCCATACCTCATTCCTATATGTTCTTAACCTGGGATGTTTAGTTTGACACAAATTCTTAACTTGTCTTATGATTAATTCAGAATCACCAAACACAATCATAGACTGAATTCCCATTTGCTTAGCTGTCTGCAGACTAATGATTAATGCTTCATATTCAACTACATTATTGGTGGATTCAAACTCCAATTTTAAAGATAAAGGTACAAGGTTACCTTCCGGAGATACAAAAATGAAACCAACTCTAGTGCCTTCTTTAGAAAATGCACCATCAAAATAGCACTTCCAAAGCTTGTTTGAATGCAGCTCCTTATGTACAATGGCTGAAGGGAGCTGCCCTTGTGACTCTTCAGCAAATTCTGCATCTTCATGCAGCATGAAGCAAGAGAGGTCCTCCTTCTCTTGGCCATAAATAGGTGAATTACCTGCATCTTTCTTGGTAGCAGTTTTTTGAAATCTAGTTTCTCTATACAACCTCCTTTCTTCCCCATTAAAAACAAGAATGATGGCATATGTAAAATATAACTTCAAAACTCCTCCAAGCTTTGCCCCCCAAGATCTAGATAATAACATACCAAATCTGGCTAGAATATCTGCCACTACCACATCCATCATAATGCTCTTGGCTGGGATTTGAGCCAATGAAACAACCATATCCTTAATAAGACCCACACACTTCACCCTTTTTGAATCAAAAGAATAAAGATCTCTGTATGGCTTAGTGATTTGCAAATTCAACTCTTTCATCATACACAGTGGCATCAGATTATGGGATGCGCCAGAATCTAGCATAAAATTATGTAAAACAAAATCATGTAACAGAAGTTATATATAAAAAGGAGGGACGGATGAATCTACCTCTTCAACATGAGGCCCAAAGGTAACCACTGGTTTTTCTTCTTGCAGATTTACGATATCGCCCACCTCATCAGACTGAAATAAATTGATAAATTCAGCAATCTCCTTCTTATAACCAGGTGTTTTCATTAATTCAAGAAGAGGAATTTGAATTTTCACTTTCTCCAACTCTTTCGACAAACTGAAAGTTTGATTTTGTTTTGTCAACTTTTCAGGTTCTTCTTGATCTTTCTTTGAATTTAGACTCTGATTAGGAACAGTAACAACTTTCTCCAAAACATTAGGATCTTTAATCTTTGTTTGAGAAGCCTCGACTTGCTGTTTTTCCTTTTCTTTTTCTTCATTCATGGGCTGCTTCCCCTTATCTAATTTCTTGATCTGGTTTTTCTGTAATGGAGTCGCCATTGGAGCAGCTGATTCTGATTCTTTTTCCCCATCATCTTGAGTTCTTAACCTCTTCTTTGACCTCAAATCGTATTTTTTATGCAATTCTGATTGCATGAAGTCCGTAAACTGCTTGCAATAATCATCCATTTCTTCTTGGTCGAACGAAAGATCAATTTCTTCATTTTCTTCCTCAGTTTCTTCTTCTGTTTCATCATCTTCCATGTAAACAGCAGAAATTCGAGCATCATCTTCTTTTTCATCATCATCATCTGCTGAATGGGATGGAGCGGCCTCTATATACAAAGGTGCTTGCACCTGATCTTGATCTTTCTTTTCTCTTTGTAGAATTTGTAGGGGCTATTTTTTAAACTGAGGATTGAAAACCCCTCTGTTTTGTCTTGCAGGCTTATTATTATCTATTTCCAATTTCACCAATTTATTAGATAGATTTTTTATGACTTTAGTCATATCGTCTATTCTTTGATCTTGAGATGAGGCTTCTTCTCTAACCTTTCCTTTATCTTGAACTTTACCAGCAGCGAACATATTAGCCTCAATCTCCAGAGCATCAGTTTGAATATGCTCCAACGTAGGGGACCTTCTTTCCCTCAATGTGAAACTGAACTCTGGTTCAAATGCACCAGCAAAAATGACCCTTGCTCCAATAGGAGGAGGTTTCATTTCCGCAGGCAAACTATTATACAACTTATTAAATCTTTTCACAAAATCACTCATATTCTCATCAGATTTCTTCTTTATTGCATTGAATTCTGTCAAAGAATAACCATGGTCCCTTTTTTCGCCCCATCTCTCAATGAAACGTCTTTCTAGTCCATCCCAATCATTTATTGAACCATCAGGCAATCCTTTGAACCATTTCCTTGCCTCTCCACTAAGAGACTGAACAAAAAGTCTCATTGCAACATCTAAATGTTCAACATTTAAATTCTCAGCAAATGTGCAAAACAGGGGAAAGTGTTGTTCTGCAGTTATTTCGTCTTCACCAGTAAATCTAGGGAGTAGCTTGAGATACTCCTGAGGCATTGCGTTCAGTGGTTGGGGTAGATTTAATGGTGCATATCTATTCATCAAGAAAGTAGGGGCCGCCATGTTTATGCCCGAGTTAACTACTCCTTGAGCGGGGGTACAATGAATACTAGATGTAGGTGGGGGTGAATGAGGTGGAACAACTGATATAGAGATTGGTGTATGAACGATTGCAGAAGAGTTGGCAGCTGTATGAGGTGGAGTTTCTGCGAGTGGGAAAGACACAAACTCTAAAGATTGCTCTTCTAATGTAGGTTCTTGAAATGCAACGGGAGATGGTGAGGATTCTTCTTCCGAGAAAATGAGTTTCTTGGAAACCTTCTTGGATGAAAAAGCGCGTGAACTACTGCCTGGTGCAAGCAGTGTAGCATTTGGTGTATCAAATATTTTTGGTTTCTGCCCTTCTTTGAAACAAGCTTCTCAGGATCAGACAAAACAAGAACTCGTTGCTGAGAGGTATCCGACCTCGTATGAGGTTTCTTAGGAGCCAGAACTATTTTTAAAATAAACACAACTTATTATTTCCTCCTCTCTCAACAACCAGAGGAAATATCAAACAAAACCCAGGGAAAATCTTCGAATCTTCGTCCCCGACAACGGTGCCAATTTATGTTGTACCTTAAGAAACAATTCCTTGCCGTGTAAAGGAATCCGTGCTCAAGACATTATATGAATATGTCACAAAATAAATATATATCTGTCTCTGTCTTATAAACCCTTAAAAATTAATTATATAACCTTCAAATATTAAATCCATGCAATGTTCAGCAATGCCATATTCCATTTATGCCAAAATGAAAGAACAGAATTAAAAGAGAAGAGGATTTCAATCTGATATGCTGTCTAAAACATAATCTATCATAATAAAACCCTGAAGAAATAGGGAAAGATAAAGTTAAAACAGAGGAGCGCACATTAAGGTTTGTATAACTCTTAAATACACATGTATAAAGAGACCCGCAGCTCACATTACTCCATTTTATTCACAGATATGGAAACATAGTGTAAACTAGATAACTTTTCAGCATAAACAGAATGATAGAAACTTGCATACTTCTTTCATTGATTTTCTATTATCCAGTACAAAATTTAGCTTCAAGGTTCAAAACTCGGAACCTCTTTCTTTCTCCAAATTTCCTTTAAATACAAAGTCACAAAATAGTTTCTCCTGATGAAACTAATTCCAACTGCTTAAACTAATTCTAACTGCTTAAACTACTGGTAGTTACGGAGGTACATGCCTCGAAGGGTCCTATTACAATTTGCATGATTTTAAGAAAATAACATAATGTGAATTTGAAAACTTCTAATCTATAAGGAAAGCCGCTTCTGACGCAGTTGTTGAATCAACGGCTACTCTTGGTTGAGACGTTGGGATCCCTTTCGCTGTGTCCATTGAGAATGTTTTGCATTTTTTCCATAGCTCACTTTGGGTTATTGGGGCATTCTTGAAACTATGATACTCCAACGTGAATGCAACAGCTTGGCTGTGGGTAGGTCTTTCTGTGAAGAGAGTCTTCACCATCCATAGCAAATTGAAAAGTCTCTGTAAGAAGTTAAACACCGTTTCTCCTTTTAAAATCTGTCTTTTCATGCCTGTTATCCACCCTGCTTTTTGCCAATACTAACGAATCTTCATAAAACTTCCATGACATGATATTTCCTTTTTCTTTCCAACAGGAAGGTAAAAGCCTATTCCTCGCGAATTCATTATGAAGCACTTTCCAGGATACATTGAAGAAACTAACCAAGATATAAATTCGAGAAAGAAATGAGCCTTTGGGATACAGGCGGACAGGACACCAGATTTCTTCATGGCAGCAAAAACTGGGGAATTCTCAGCATTTAGGGTCACTTGATGATGAAAAAGGAAATGATTTACAGATGACACGGTATCCTGAACATCTTGCTCACTGTCAACGAGGGAGATGGGACCAGTTCAACCAGGTAGTGAAAATCTTTTGGCCATGACTGACAGACAACGGAAGCAATTCGTGGGGTAGTGGACAATGAAAAGGTGGCGAGAACACGACTCAAAGGGGAAAAACAATCACAAATAAACGAGAATGGGACAAAAGAATCATTTAACAGCTGCGGAAACCTGTAATAAATGCCGAAATGACGTGTAAAAAATCGTTGACAGTGGATGACAGCTGTCTTCCACCTCGCTTGATGATGTCACCGCGGGGGGTCCTGGAGTACGGCGGAGAACTTCGGCTTATGCCCCCCGCAATGAATCCAAGCCGTTGATCACGGTTCACCCGCAGTCAAACTAGTCAATTGCGGGGGCATTGGATTTGATAACTAACGAACTCTTTGCGCCTCCGCATTGACTCACCCGATAACATTCTTCAACGATCACTACTTCCGCTCGGAAAGTTGCTTGAAACTTAAGCTTGAAAATATACACACGTTCAAATAAAGCTTAATGATAAACTTTAATTGTATCGAGCTTGTAGAACACTTCATTTTTTTTTTTTTATGATACAGTATAAAAACATTATACTATAGCATATGCTTTTTGAAATTTCAGATTTTTTGCTATTTTTTTATTTTCAAAATAAAATAAAAAAGGATATGCAGATGATCCACAACATAATCAATGCACAACCTTAGAGTACCATTCTGCACCATAAACAATATGATGGACCCCACGGTGATACATAGACTAATGTAACCTTTGTCAATAATTTCCTTCATTTGAAACTTCAACTCTACTAACTCTAGAATGCTTATCTTGTACGGTACTGCGATCTTTGGTGTTTCCCCTAATACCAACTCAATAGAAAATTTCACTTCTCTATGAGGCGGAAACTATGAGATATCTGCTTCTGAGATATCTGCTTGAAACACATCTTGAAATTGTTGTAAGATCGGTGCCATAACGATGTTGAGAAGTTTGCAACAAGCAGTGAAGCGGCATCAGGAAACATCTCCTTGATCCTAGTGAAAATTAAGCACCTTCACTAGGTGGGGCCCGCGAGATATTTTTAGGTGTATGTCTATTTTTAGAATGGTGAGCATATTCTAAAATTAGCAGGATTTTGATTCTAGATGGTTGAGAAAATTCTATCTTTAGATGAGTTTCTATTTTTAGAATATGGGTGAAGTCTATTTATAGATCGCTAATCTAAAAATAGAATGCATGTCGATTATTATTAGCCCTTAATAATAATTAGACAATAAATAGTAACTTATTCTCTTGGAGCACTTTATTTCAGTTAACTGATGTGGCAAACCATTTGATTGAAGGAATTTCAAATTCCAAGGTTCGTTGGTGACTCATGCATGGAGGACTTCGTTATAACTGACAGTGGCAAGTTGTAACAGAGTTGGAAGAGTAGTTATGTGAGTTGTTATTTAGTTTAACTCAGTTTAGTGAGTTAAACTCAGCTATGCTAGTTGTAACTGAACATACACTAGTGAAAGGTGAGTGAATTAATTAGTTAATTAATTCACAAGTAGTGTCTTACTTGCAACTGAACAAATACAGCAGTTAACTACTTGCATGTCAGATCCAGTGGAGAGATAGGTGAAAGGGTGAGATGGACTATCTGTTGTGACTATAGTGGAGAATTAAATGCATCCACACACACATTGGATATGCTTATGAGTATTGTGTAGTGAAGGCAAGGTAAGGTATAATTCATTCAGGGTTCTTCTTCAACAGGGATTGCGCGGTGGAGGCAGGCTGTCAGGAGGAAAGAAATTGGTGCATAGATATGCAAATTTCTGCATGACAGTGTGTGATGATTGTATATTTTACTGAGAGCTCTATGAGCTGAGCTTTGTATGAGATTGTTACATGATTCCATGATATAAATAATATATGATAGTTTGGGTTTTTAGCTTTAAGATTTTCCGGTAAAGAATCTTGTTATGTGCGATTGATTTTGCTTCATATTTTTTTTGCAATTGGTGATTTAATTTCTGCAAAGAATTAAGTGGAAGGATTCTCTATTTAACATAAGATTAATTTGTTAGATCAGGAGAATCTGGTAATATACATGCATATTGTATAATTTCTACACTCAATATCTTTTCATCTTCATCATCCTTACCTTAATCACTAGAAATTTTTACTACAAATAACACACACACTTTTTGCAATCGTGCACTTTTCCTGCATAAATGTTACCATCCTAAGTGATGTTCATTTCTTCTTACCCTATAAGATAATTTTTTCCCCATTGTCATCCAAACATTCAATCGATTTTTCATAACAATCTATTTTGGTCCTATGAAGATATAACTAGTCCATACCCAAAAGCATAATATATGACCCCAACAGTAATACATTCAAATGTGTTGATGTAGGCATACCATTCAACTCAAATAAACAACATCTTACCCAATGATGAACTATCTTCTTGGTACCTAGAGCCAACTACACTAACGACAATTATGCATGAAATTATTTATTCAAAACACACTTATCCACCAATTCAGGGTTAACGTATCTATAATTAGGTCCAGGGTCAACCAAAATAGAAAGAACTTGATCACAAATCTTACCATCCATCTCAATGATAGATGCCTAATGATCTACCTACCTATTATCCAATGTTGCATAGATACGAGGAATACTCTGCCAAACATCCCCAACATTCTGTGCCTCTTGCTCACTATAGATCTGAGTCCTACCACCTTGATTCTGTGGATAATCCCTTTTAAGATGATCCTTACGACATTTTGAACAATCCAACCATCATGTACTATTACCTCTGTTCTACTGTTGTGACCCATGTCCCTGTCTAGCTGCATTGAACTTCTTATACAGTGAAACATTATCTTTCTCTTCTATATTCTGAGGCCTTGTTCTTTTTGGATTCCACTTACCTTTACCTTTATCTTTCCATTTATATCCTTTCTGAGGTCCATTCTTACACTTTGAATCCTCATAACACTTCTTCAATTTCCCGATAACATCTTCAAGTGAATTGGGCTCATCATACTCAATCTAATCTCTAAATTCTAATGGAAATCCATTGAAAAATCTCTAAAATTTATCCTTTTTATCCTTAAGATACAGTACATACCTCAAAATCTCAAATAACTTGGTTTTATATTCCTCACCTGTCATCGATCCCATTTTAAGCTCAAAGAATTCCTTGGGTTTTCTATAGTAGTACATTTCTGATAAGTAATTCTTTCTGAAGAGTATTTTGAATTCATTCCAACTCAATTCCTTTGTCATGATGTCTCTGACACATTTTACATCTTTCCACCAGATGTCTTTTTTTTTTTCCTTTGAGGCTTAAGATAGCTATTTTGGCCATCATATTCTTTGTGTACTCATGCAGTTCAAAGAACTTATTAATTCCAAGTAACCAATCCTATGCATCCTCTAACTTCTTAAACTATCCATAAAAATTATGTGGCTTCTCTTTTTTAAACTCATTCGACAAGTATCCCCTGTCACTCCTGCTATAAGGGTGAAAAAAATGACAATCATAGTTCTTGTCAGAACCAGAACTAGAATAGTACCTGTGTCCATCACCTTTCCTATTCGGAGTATCCAAGAATATACCGTCTCTGATAATTTCATTTCTATATGACCTGTGACTACCAGGAGACCTATTACCATATGCCCCATTAATCCCATCCTCTTGTCCATAGTTGATCCCGAAAAATCCCTCTCTGCAATTCTGACGAACTTTGAAGGATTACTGCATTGATTTTTTCTTGTTGGTCCTGTGCCAACATGATTTTTTCATTGTATGTTTTGCAAATCCTTATTTCTTCATTCAAAATACTCAATGTGTTTGATAAGTCAGAAGAATACCCAACACCATGCTTCTCATCTGATTCATAGGGATAATCTTTGTAGTCTACCATCTTGCTAGTCATCTTGACCTCTTCCTACAAGTCATATTATGTTAGCTAAACCAAATCATAAACAAACCAACATACCTCAGTATCATTCGAGGAGGATATCTTGTTTACAAGACTGAATATATTATCACAATATATATATATATATATATATATATATATATATATATATATATATATATAATCAAATCAACATATAATCCTCATTTTAGCCATTTTCCAGTTACTATGCATGATGTCGCAACCATAGCACCAATTAGAAACTATCTAGGAATAACAACCTATGTATGACACAAACACATATACATTACATAAAAGTATCGACATGAATAACCAGTGCATAACCAACATACATTCACAGAAATTACATTGAGAAATGACACCATCAACTTTTACATGGCGACACGACTAAAACCATAACCAACACCATGCATACACAACGCGTACATAGACCACAAACATAAGAACGCATATGTAGCTCGCATGAATGCATTCCCAACACACCGCCCATCTAGTCCAAGAGGTGAACTTGGCTCTAATACCACTCTGTAACACCCTCCTCCCACATCTACCCAAGTAACCGACAAACTGGGGTAAACATGTGATGAGAGGCTACTATGATCTGATTTAACTCCCCATGTATAGTTAAGGAAGTGGAACCAAGACAACACAAACCAATCTAACCTTCTACATATCCTACAAAGCCTCCAAGAGCTAACCCACCCTTCTAGGTGAGAAATCTCTGAGGGAACTCAACATTTAAGGAATTAAATCGCAAGTCTCCCCCTTCCCAAGGCCTCCATGCAATTGATATTCTTAGTCGCTCCCATGAGCATGCCTGAGTGTGACTGTAGCCTTTTTCTTCCAGTTCTATGTGACCATTGACTGCGAGATTTACGGCTAAATTTAAGGGTTAGGACTCTGTCACTACCCATATATTCATGGAATTTACAGAAATTAAAAGTAACATTAAGACAATGGTACCGATGCACATTCTTGAACAAAGACTTGACTGAACCCCTACTAGCCATGAAAGGAATTTCATCAAACATGTCACAAATATTCATTTTACATGCCATAATAACAGTTCCAAGCATAAGGGTATTATACTTATATAAGAATCACTAAGAAGAATTGGTGCCTTATCACATTAGTTGAATTATCATCTATTAGGTCATATATTCATTGTTCATTCATTTACAAATGAAAACTTGATGAGAACCATAAATTTTCACTGTCATAGAATATATTCATAACCAACATATAAACATCATAAATAATGAGGATACAACAACCATAAATGACACATATGAACCAATACATTTACACATAAAATACCGAGGAAAGGAAATATTATTAATGAATGCAAAAGCAAACTCAGTATGGGACTACCACATTCCACCCGACCATACATTGGATGAGCCAAATCTCTCTTCAACCAATCACCCCCATGCCATATTCCAAGAATGAATGTGGGACTCAAAACCAAAAGAACTAACCAGGACTTCTCGAAGCTAAACCACCTCACCCTCATTAATAGAACAAGGATTTACCACAATCTTAACCAAATCACTAGGCCATAAACAAGCATGGATGCCACTGTATTTCTCCACCTACAACGTGAGAAATTTTCCTTTCTTCAAGTCTCTAGGCTTTACCAAAATCCACAGTCTTATCCAAGGATGAATAAGCCATAATAAAGACATCACCCTATAGGCTTTACCATATATCATGTCATTCACCATGAAGAATCCCTAGGCTTGATCAAGGGAAACCACCTCTAGGCTTTACCATATATCCTTCCATTCACCGGTCAAGTATTCTTTGGCCCATCGAGGCACATAATACCTGGAATTACCACAACCCATAGTCTGGTTCAGGGGTTACTAGGCAAGTGGCTTTACCACAATCCACAACTCGGTTCAAGTATTACTAGGCCATGTGTTCTTTCATTTAGAGATCCGCCTCACTTAGTTTCGAATCCATCCAACAATCCAGCTCAACCAAAACATGAGAAACCCGTCACACCATGGCTATCCGAAAATGACAAGGTAAGGTTGAAGAAAATCATCACACTTTGAAAAATGTCCCATGCCAATGACAACAAGAGAACCAAGAACACACATGCATAACCATGCATGCCAAATCTAGAATGGAAATCACACATGCAAATCAATACTCGCAAGTAAACTTGTTGTAGTTGCTTGATCATCATCTTCCTTGCTTGATCTTTGCTTCCTCTTTTCCTTTGTTACCTTTATTTATCCAATGCTGAAGTGCTCCAAGAAAAATCTGAGTGTCCAAGGGAGTGTGAAAGAGAGAGAATAACAAGAGAGATCCAAAACTGAACTGACAAAAAGCCATGAATTGATCCTCATAAACCTAATTTCCATTATTTTCACAAATAAATTGCCAAAAAATGTCATTTTCCTTTCCAAAGTCTTTGTCATTGTCTTTTCCAATTTCCTTAACCATAATAACCGAAATGAACACCCACACTAGGATCTTTTACCCAAAATTCAGGTTGGAATAAGCGTCCCATAACCTTGGTTATTATTTTTCCTTTATTATCTTTTATTAAATGGAATTTTCACTGGGGCTGTTACAAAAGGTACTGAATCAAAATATGAGGCAACTGAATCGCTAGAAAAAGTGCAACCTAGTTTAATTCCTACATACCCAGCTCCACCCATGTGACTCACCATACGCTAGCAGGGAGGCATGGTTTCCAAGACAAGATTGTAAGACAAACATCTAGTTAATGACACATGACCGACAAAATAAACTGAAGGATGATCCAATGCCCCAATTAAGCCTGAACAAAATATAATAAGGTCATCCCCCACTATCCACACCAAGGGACCAAATTCAACAGCTGAGTGCAACTCACCACATAAGAGGGGAATACAATCCAAAAAAACACACTGCCAAAAAAATACCATAGGCTAATTTAAAGAACCCCAAAGACCTATTTGTGTATACTCAAGTCAAAAAAACCCAAACTGCAGAGAAGATAAGATGCCCAACTGAAGCAAAATCGAAAAATTGACAAATTGGTAGAAAACACCTAATTCACCTACACTAGACGCAAAAAAGGATAGCATCCCAATTCACCAACAACAAATTCAATGAAGGAGTAGGACCTTAATTCACAAATACCATATGCAATAAAGGAGTAGCATCCTAATTCATCAACACCAGGCATAAAAATGGAACATATAAGCGGTAACAATTCAAAAACTAGATAGAATAACAAACGTTTACCAAACCTTGGGAAGTCCAGACTTTAAAGCCACATAAAAAATTTCCAAGATACCAAAAACCATATACCAACACTGGCCATGAGTATGAATTACCTGAAAATAATATTTCGAAAATGGTGAATTTGAAAGAATAACTACCAACTAAAAAGCAAGCCCCTGCATCATGGTATGTGTTATCACTTCCCCCTGCTTCCCAAGGATGAGAATGGAACTGAAGGAAGGTAACCACAAACCAAACTTTAGGTGAGGTAGCTAGCCCTACCAGAGCCAGAGAGGGATCTCTCAATTTCACTTTGCAACCAAAGAAATGACCAGATATAATGATCTTAGGCTACTTATGATGCTCAGTAGATTAGGGTTTTTGTTTGTTAGAAATTTTGCTGGATAGGAATAAGAGTTACGGGACTACGTCTAGGGTTTAGTTCAGATTTCAAAGGATATATTACATAGCTAAGGATGAGGCTAGGTAGGTAATCTTAGGAACATGCTTAATTTGTCATTTGTGTAGAGGTTTAATAGAGAGAGAGTTAGAATGAGCATTAAACTGAATTCATTCATCAGAAGAGGAGAGACATGTTCATGTAAATATTATTAAAACAGAGCATGGAAAGCATGATTTCTATCTATATATTGATAATATTAACATAGGTAAGCATATATGTGAAAGAAGGATAACATAACATTCAACTTGATAAGATTACAGAGAAAAAAAAATGCTCAATGGCATACCACTGGAGTCTCAACACTATGTCTGCAACATTGTCTATGATTTCATTAAAAAAAACAAAATCTTGTACAATAGCTCCACAGTAAATAAAAACTATCCAACCTATAAAAAGGCTTGAGTTTGGAGTAAATATAGAAAATAGAAGTGACTCCACCTCATTGGGTCAAAATCTGATACAAAATACTTCATAAATGCACAGTATGAGTCATTTCCTAGTTTATAGGGAATTTAAAAACCATTCCCTCAAATTTAGCTTTTAACTAAGAGTGTGTGTCTCTTGGATTAATTACATCATTCCTCCATAAAGAGAGGTGAAAAAAAACTCTACCTCCCAAAAGACACCTCATGGGATAGCTACACTTTGAAATTTGGAGTTTTTTTTAGTTAACAATGGTCCAAGGGAATCCAATGACAGAAGTGTCATGCCTCCAACAGAAGCATCGCTCCTCCCAACAGAAGTGTTGCGCCACTTTGGAGTTGATTATGATTGACTTTTAAGTGCCCATTTCAAAATCTGGAAGTTAGTATAGGTATCCCTATGTATCTTCTTTCCAATGCACCCTCAAAACTGAGAAAATACCCATTGGAAGGACTTCAAAATTTGATTCTCCCAACCTCACTCCAGAAGTGTTGCACAAAGGTAAAAAAAGGTGGAAAAAGCATGAAAAACTTGTTGTTTTTTGCATTTTTATTCAAAATGAGAGGGTGACATGTTGACCTGATGTCATATCTGTGATGTGCAGGTGAATATGCATCCATCCATATACAATTTTCCTCATTTCTATGCTCTAAGGAAAAGTGTCGCGTCGCTGCACGATGCTTCTATAATGACCATTTTTCCAGAATTTCGAAAAATAATTCTACAAAAATAGGGCTTAAAGATGGATCACTATCTATCTAAACATGACGATTTTCTAAAACATAGATAGTTTTTTATTATGTGGTATGTTATGAACAAAAAAATCCTCCATGTTTCCAAAATAATTTCCCATTTTGTCATAATCCAAGTTTGAAGTTGATGACTAAAAATTTGCAGAAACATAGCGCACTCTCAATAGAAGCGTCGCGCCTACTTTGATAGGGACTTTGGAGGCATTCCCAGAGGATTTTTTGGCTGCAAGTGGTATGGTTGGAAAGCATAGGATTTTTTATACAAAATGGAGTCATCAAGAACTGCAAAACTCTGCTCCAAACCCCTAAAAATTTGACTTGAAGACAACCTATTCAAAAGTGCCGAAAATGACTTGGAGCAACTGTATTTTTGGAATTTCTCTAAAATCATAACACCTGTGCATAAAATGAAGGAGGTTTTCATTCTTTGGCCTATTATTGACAAAAAAAAAAAAATTTGACTTTTGTAAAATTCATGTCCATTACTTCAGAAACTTATCTTGAAGCAAAATTGTCTGTGTGCAATGTAAACCCTAGCTTGATCACAAAAATCTTAAAATGGTGCCATGGGTCTAAGTTGGCTCAAACCTGAAATTATGAAATCCCTTATGGATCCTATTCTCACCTTCCATGATGTTTTTAAACAAGGAAAACCCTAGCTGGATGAAATGGATAGGGGAGCTGTAGAATTAAGAAAACTAGGGGATGGTGGTAGGGTGGATTTAGGAGCAAAAATGAGATAGAAATAAGCTAAGGGAAATTCCCCAAAAAATTGAGGAGGTAGGGTGGTGAGTTTTCAATAGAATTCAAGTGACATTTCTAGAAATGGGTATGAGGAAGGTTCCCAAAATATCAAAACACAATGATTTCATAGTTTTTCTACAAAAAATGTAGTGAAAATTAGGGTTTTGATAAAATTGATGGAAAGGAAGGTTGTGAGTGATAGGGAGTGTTAAGGTATGATGCATTGATGTTGTATGAAATTTGAAGATTGTTATATTATGGTTTTCCAACTGAAACCAGCCAAGCATGGAGGAAACCAAAAACATAGTGAAGAAAAGCCTGAGGGAATGCACCTTTTTCTTAAGAATTTGACTTGAATGAGGTATGAAGAAAATTCACTTATTGTTTTGGAGGTCTCTCAACCTTTGCACAATCTGATTTAACCCTTGGATGACTATTTTGAAGCTTGGAACCAAAAGCGTAGCAAACTACCAATCTTTGGATGGTTGTGGAAAGTTGTGAGCATGAGAGAGGAGGTCTTTTGACCATGTAGCATACTTCTTTGAGAAAATAAAATTTTCCTTTATTTCGTTACCTATCTTTTCTTACTCCTAATGAATATTATGTGTATGGTGAAAATGACTCTTTTTCGCTTTCTTTCATGACATGATTGGACCTTATGGTGGTGAAACAAATGAGATCTAGACTCTAACCTAGATGAAGGTATGGTGAATGACCTCAGACCCTAGGTGAGTGATGTATGATATGACCGCTGAAATAATGATCACCATGAATGGAGTGAAGGGAGTAGCATTCCAAACCTAGACATATTCACTGAACACAAGTTTATTTGAAAATTGACTTGAAACATGAAATTTTATCCTAGGACTAGTACCAAGTAAATATGAAAAGAGTATTTTTTATCACTAAAAATTAAAACACTAACATTATGCATTAACAATACAAAATAGATAGACATGCATGTTGCACCACTATTAAAATAAACTGAGAATGGAAAACCTCTATACTGCCATGAACGAACATCATGACCAGAAATCCAAGATGACTATATAAAAAAGAATGACCAGTGAAACTCACGAAAGCACCATAAAACCAAAGACAAGGGGGCAAGGGTTGCACCTCACTTCTAGTGCAACACACATCATAATTCCTTTTCCACCCCACGTGCATGCATTTAAAACAAAAGACGTCAGGTGTAAAGCCGAAGTCCACCCTCCTCTATCGTGCCACATCATTCCAAACAACAGATAAATGTACACCTCCCACTACAAGGAAAAGACCCTCTAGCAGATGTTTTTGAGGAACCCCTTATAAAAATACCCCTGGCATCCGTTTCTAGTGGAGGTTACTAGAGGAGGTTGGCAGGTGGAGGTTTTTGTGGATCTTTTTCGTCCAGTGCACTTATCATCCTAAATCACACCGGTGCGTTCAACAGGAGAAAGCATCGGTGCGCACAAAACATTGGCACACTGGACACCGTTGCTCCATAAAAACCCACCCAAGGAATATTTTTACCGTAGCACACCAGTGCTTTACAAATATTCTACATCAGTGCATCCTAAACCCCATGTCAAAACTGAAACTGCCTGTTGCGGTCTTAAGAAACCGCAGTTGTGTGTCTATAAAACCCCGCACACCAGAACGTGGTTAAATAAATAAAAAATTAGGACCAAAAACTGCATTTTTCACTTTTCTCAATGCTCTAGAGCTCTCAAGCACCAGTGAAATTTATCCTTGTCTAAGCCGCCCTGACATCGGTGCTCCCATTGCACCCATTGCACGAACTCCTGCTGTGCATTGCCTACCAATCTACATTTTGAATTTTGTGAAACGGTGGGAAAATTTACTTTTGCAAATTATACACCCAACATGCCTCCTTGATGGCCAAATGTACAGGTATTTTTATTTTTTTTCCATAATTAAGCTTTTTAGTGGATTAGAATTGTAAATTACCTTAAAATTAACCATTAAAAAAAAAAAAAATTGTTGCACGGTGCGCTCAAGCCATTCAGCTCGTACCTGTTCACGGTGTTGCTTGTAAATTTACAAGTTGCACCGCAACTGGTGCTAACGGCATCCACACTGGTTTCGGGGTGGTACCAAAAGGTGCATTATGCTATTTTAAAATTTAAAAAAGGTGCAGTGCAGTTGGTTACCCGGTCGCACCATTGACCCTATGGAATAGTGACAATGCAGTGCGTTGATTGAAATATCCACCTCGGGGCGAGTATTTTTGGTAGTGCACCACATTCCAACATTTTTACATGGTCAACGGTGCGGCCTAGTAAAAGATTGTACCGTTGACTATGTAATGACGTCAGGAGGTCGGTGCGCTGACCAAACTATACACCCCGGGGCGTAAATTTTGGTCAACGCACTGCCCTCCCGACACGGTTCATATTCAATGGTGTGATCTGTTATACCACTTCAGCGTTGACTTATGAACAATGCCAGGAGGGTGGTGCGCTGAATATTTTCTGATGCACTATTGCCGGTGCGCGACAAACAAATATGCACCAGTACCGGTACATGCCTAATTTTTGTGGCGCACCGACTTTTTTTTTCCAAAAAATTATATATGTATATTCCTAAATACAAGTCTCATTTAATAAAAAAATTGTATTTAATATGTCAATCAGTAAAAGACGTGAAAGGAGAGAAGAGAGGGAACAACAACAACAACAGGCGGACCAGTATAACATAGTTCACCTGTGGGAGGCACGAGAGAGGGAGAGAGATGCGTACCCTCGCCCTATTACAGAAGCTACCCAGGGGCTCCTAAGGCAGGTAGACCTCCTCAACTTCTATGAGGAGGCTACATCCCTAAATGGACATGTTTTGTTTTTTAGACATCTTATCTACAGGTGGAATGCCCACCTACAGGCTTTCTGGGTTGGTCCTAACTAGTGGTATGTGCCCATTGAGGAGGAGATCTATTTCATTACAGGGCTATCGAGGAGAAGGGTGGATTTTCCATCATTCCCAGAGGTTCCAGTTGGCTATGCAGCAAGGATTCAGTTGGTGTACACCCAGAGATACATTAGCGCAGATATACGGTCCCCTTCAGATTTTCAGGTCTTTGGAGGTCAGTTATGTATTGTTGCATTTGGTAGTGAGGAGGTGAGGTGCCTCTCACTTCTGATTTCAACCATTTCACACAACACCAGTGACGGGAAATGCATTAGTTGCCTGCTTCTATATTATGTTGATTCTTTAGAACAGGAGCCACGACTTGTCAGGTGGTATGCCATTTTTTTCCGGCAGTTCTGTACAGCCTTAGATAGATGTCGTGCTCATGCACAAGGAAGGGTCAACTTCACTTTTGCTTCAAAGATTTTTTATTTGTTTTTTGAGAGGTTTCCAGAGATGAGGCATACTTTTGTTCGGCAACCTCGTAGGCCGATGTTGGAGGAACAGATGTACATGTGGGGACAAATGATACCCAAGAGGGGCGAGACTGAGTTTTCCATGAGGATATTGCATGATGCACTGGAGTTTCTAACCATTGTTGGCAAGCATCCCTTCGTTATGGTCTCCTGTCCTTATGCTTGTTTGGATTGGCGAGGGTGTGCCAACATCCTCTTCACATATGATGAGCCTCTGGATGATAGAGGTAATATTACTGTTTTATTTAAATTTATTCTAACATGTTCTTAATTAACTTGTTTTTATTAAATTGTGTAATGAAATTGTCTAATTATTGTTGTGTACTTGTATATATTTTGCAGACATTTGGTATTTTGATGGTGAGGACATTCCCGTACTTCCACATAGTCCGGTTTCGATCAAAACTGGCCAGTCGGGGATATGCCGAATGCGCGGATCAAGAGGTCGTGCGAGATAGTTTCTCTACGAGTGCGGTCGGGCACCGCCTTTTGCTAGGCGCAGTAGGATTGATAGCAGATTGAGGATGGAGTTGGGCGACCAACTCTGTGCATTGATTGTTGAGGTGGGAGTCAGGCCTGCTAGTATGAGAGACATACAGGTCGATGGTAGGATGGTACATATGTGGAGAGGCATGCCGCGTGACATGTACAACCTGACGCGGCATGTCGTAGGAGCTACGACCTTAGTTACGCGGCCGAGGGGACCCTTACATGTTATAGGAGTGAGTCGAGACGCAACATGTGATCGTTGAGTCGTGACGGCGTACGACCGCCATCCCAATGATGTGATCATAGGAGTGATCATTGTTCGGCTCGCATTGCGCTAGATGAGCGACCTCCCACTAGCATCGAGCAACGATCATCATGGAGAAGCGGTGGACCATCGGCCACGTGGTCTGTGTATCGATGTTTTACATGTTAGTGATGAATGTATCCATAGCTGAGTTTTCTAGAAGCTGAATTCCATGTGTCAATCTGTCATCTAGAAAACCCTCATAAAATTTTTTTCGCCCTTTCACTTCAGTCTGCCCATGTCAAAGTTAAAACCCATTATTACTATCTTTTCTAGCTTTAACCCTACTGGTCTGCCCATCATCTCTAAAAGAGCAAATCCAAGTCTGTTTCAAAAGCCTCCCCTAAGTTAGGAAGTGGCGCTTTAAGACATTTTACCCTTGGCAATCATCAAAAAGCCAAAATGCCTCCATCTGCTACAGACCAATCATGACCAACCTCCTTCTCTGAAAATCAAGTTGATCACAGCTCTAAGTCGCGCCACTTATACCCCTAGGTCTCAGCACTATACAAACCACAGTCTTAAGCTGACCATTAGGTGTTTCACAGTGTTTTATGGATTCTACAAAGGCAGGAAATATAACTTCATCTCAGGAGGAAATGCTTGAATTTACAGTTAGAAGAACATTTGCTTCTCGGCCATAACATGAGCACGAGATATATCTAAGGTTGGAGAGAGCGACTCCTTGAGAACCTTGTAGAGGCAGCTCTTTCCGGCATGAAAATCACAGTAAGAAAGAGACACCTCTTTGTCTCGACAAAGCCCAGTAAATTGTCATGGGCCCGAACCTCCTTCATTTACAGCGAGGAGTTGGGCGCCTCCCTTCATCCTGGCGAGAGGGCGGCCAATATTGACTTGGAAGATTGCAAAAGTCCAGGTTTGCCTTGAACTGAACAAATGAAACAGAGACTCCAGGTTTTATGAATGTGACTGATGATCATAACAGGAATAGAGTTGAAATATGCTAGCTCAAAGGAAAAAGAGTCTGGTCTGATAAAGGAGGTCATTTCAAGCTTGCAAATCATGTGAATTGTTGAACTTTAGAAAGCATGTCATCAGTAAACATTCCAATCTTAAGCAACCTGTTTTCCACAGGATCAAATGGAATAGATGCTGACAACAAATGCCATTACACAGGCAGAAAGAAAGTTCTTAGTTTCTCAAAAGACACTGACCTCCATAGTCACAGAGACTATCCTTCAAATAATTTGTCATGAGATGACCAAAAACAAAGGATGACATTTCAGTCACCCTCAGAGCAGTACAGGAAGACAGTGACACTTTGGCTAGGGTTTTTCTGAAGCATAGTGATGATTGCAAGCAGAGTTGCCAGTCTTGATGTTTTTTTTTAAGTTGATTTCTTACCATCATAATCAAACAAACCCTTGTCATGCAACCTTATCACATAATCCTCATATACTTTGCCAAGTGAAGGGCCTCCTCCTTTTATGAGCAGATGGCCAAAGCCTTGGATGTTGTTAAAGACTGATTGATCTAAGAGACAGTGGAAAGAGACAAAGGAAGAAAGCTAAAAGGTATTTACACCAGGTAAATGATAACTGTATTTCAAAGGGACCTATTCCTCCTAGTCCATAATTTTCCCTTTCAGAACATACTTCACAAATGATGGGAGGCAATTTGAGTTATTAGTTACATTTCCCAAAAGGACATTGTGAACAAGTATACCCGATCATGAATAGACAAAGAAGTGGTTGATAGTTAGATTTTTCTCGGTTACGGGCAGTCCCTTTTCTGTACGGTTCTCATTTTTCGGAAAATACGGAGATATCATAAATGACAATATAGACAAGAAAGTTTGTCGAAAGGAGAGTACTTTGACAGGTCGAGTCCAAGAAGACCCGCAATTTTGGACACCTACGGTTGGAAAGGGTTGATGAGCGCTTAGAGGTAGATTTTGTCAAACCAAGGGTAAGCCATCTCCCCTTTCAAATGTCGAGAGACAAGTATTCATTCAAGAATCAAAAAGTATAAAAGATATTTGAGGCAACAGTTAAATTTCTTCTGCAGCAAAGGGTCCTACAAGTAAGTTTACAAGTTCATAACATACAAGGAAGCACTTTGACATATCTTCAGTTTCTGGAGAATGATCCTAAAACTTATATAGGCATGTTCACTTTAAAAAGTTGATGGCACCATATCAATACAATTGAGTAAGAGAAAGATGATTGAAGATATCTCTTTTAGAAATGGACTAAGAGGAAAGCGCTTGAATAAATGCAATTGATTTCTGCACCCACAGTCAGAAAATATGTTAAAAGACACTTGGCAATCAGATCAGTTTCACAGTAAGTATTATCACCGCTAGAACATCTAGAGCAAACACTATCATTTTCAGGGTCAAAAGGTAAATTTGTCCCCTTGAAGAGTGGCCGAGGATGCTTCATCAATTACTAGTGATTTCTGAGTATACTTGCTATGTTGAAAAGGTCAGCAGCAACAGAAAACCACTTTCAAATACATAACACAGACCTTTATGCCAGCATTGTAAAGTATGGGCCCGTCTGGACACATGCATAAATCTTTTTGTTTCTCTTTCAAATGACAGATTAATGGTTAAAAGGGAAGAAAGGCCTCCCAAATCCTTCCGAGTCACAACCAAAGATATTGTGGTCTTTTCATTTCCAAACAAGTTAAATACCATTGGAAGTTCATCGTGCAAACTCACAAGCCCGAGCAGTTGATCCCTTTTGCTGCCCTCAAGATCAGGAAAGGAGGCATTGAATAAAAAGCAGAGTTTTTGTGGGTCGAAGTGTTGCGCGGCACGCCTGGAAAAGTGCGCGACACGCCTGGAGAAAAAGATACAAAGGGCCATAACTAAGGCGCGACGTGCCTGTAGTGGTGCGCGACGCGCCTGTGCGTGTTGGTCCTGTCGGCCCGACAGTGACCCGACACCACAACCGTGCGCGGCACTCTCCACAATAAACACGTCGCGCAGGGTGATAAGCCTCCAAAGCACCTCCAAACTTCTTTCAAAGTTGCTCCAATGCTCAAGCAAAGACTGCCACCGATGTTTAAGGAATGTTGCCTTTCCCCTTACAAAGATTAAAGTTGATAGACAGTGTTCGAGACAGCAAAGGCCTCTGTGTAAATCAGGATATTTTGAGTAGCTGTTTTGGAAAGGATGTGTCAGTTGGTTGACAATGAGAAGATATTTTTAATCTTCAAGAGCCTAAAGCTGCCCTCCAAGGTGCTTGAACATCACATTCCTTTTCTAAGGGTAGTGTTAAGTGTTTAGGACATTTAAAATATTGTGGCATAAACTCCATAACCCTATCAACTATATGTAACAAAGAAAGGGTGCTCAGGAGGTGTGATTTTTTAGAGTTGCTATAGTATGTGATTGACCAGCAGTAAGTATAGCAAGGCTTGGATTATTTTTAACTGTTTAAAAAACCTGTAATCTGTCCCCAAAAGAGTATTAGGAAATGAAGTCACCTTTTCTTTAAAGAAGCTCAGCATTTGAAGCAGAAGCAGTGGTCAGAACACCAAACACAGAAATTATCCATGTTTTTCTAGGTCTTTTTTCAAAGTCTTCCTCAGTGTGGCAAAAAGCAAGGTCATGGCTACCTTTTGACCATAAATAGGCTTTGGTGAGTAAAGCTGCTCAAAACAATGAGAGGTATTGTCAAACTTTGTGAAAAGGACAGTAGAGTTTAAAGAGGGCAGTGTTATGTTTGAGGAGGGATTTATTGTTGTTAAAAATGCTACAGGATTCTTTATGACCACATCAAAAGAAAAATGAACTCTATCACCTATTACACAGTAAACCTTGGACTATGTATTGTCTTGCTGATTGACTATCTTTATGTTATTGAATCCACTAGTTGAGTGGCCAACAAAGAAAAGAACAGTGTTGTGAATTAAGAAGGTTTGTGTTCTGCCTTATCCAAAAAACAAGGCTGTCTTGTGTCCTCCAAATTACTAAAAGCAGAGAGACCATTAGCACAAAAACACAGAAAATATTTTTGGACTGTGTATCTTCTACTGACTGTGTTTTTATTTTGAGTTTTATTGTTGAGTGGCATACAAAGAGAAGGGGCAGTGTTTTGAAAGGGAGCACAGTGAGGCAGCAAAGCAAGGTAAAGGAGAATATATTGATGATATGCAGCAAAATGATAAAGAGCAACGCCATGAAGAAACTCAAAACAGTGATGAAAAAGAAGGCTAAAGAGAAGCGCCTAGCACGGAAGGAAGGGAAAAGCATATCAGCCCTTGATATTTTGGCCTCAGCTTCGGAGCATGTTGCTATGGACCCTTAAGGGTCATGCATGCCAATTTTGGGCCTTGTTCGACAACTTTTTGTTTTTTGGCATTTTTTGGGTTTTTGGTCGAAAACTCATAAATTCGCCATTTCAGTTTGGTGAGTTGTCAAGGGAGGAGAATGATACCAATGGATGCCATAATTCCATGAGCAGGTCTCCAGCGATTTTCAGGGCATTTGGAGATCATTCGCCCCCTCAAATTGGCGAAAAACACCCTCATTTTGCACGTTCTGCCCGCCATATCAGCAGTCTGCTATTTTCTGGGTTTTTGCACACAGGTACAGTTTTGGATGACTTCTGGACCTCAGATTGAGTTGGTTTCAGTTGCGCTGGAAAGTAGACACAGAGAGCTTTCCAGCAAGCCCTCATGAGCCCCATTTCAACATCAGGAAGGCTGCCATTTGCATCCAGCAAGTCAGGGGACCTTTTTCGGGCATAAATATGAAGTATTTTTGTAATTTTTGAACTCCAAAAATCTGCTTTTCCCAAATGTACGTTAAGCTATTTTTATCATTGGGAAATGATGTAAAGTCAATATAATTTCCGTTTTTAGCAGTTTTTTAGATATTTTATGGGATATTTTGTGCCTTGGGCTTTGCAAAGCCTCAAGGACAAGTTTAGATATTTTGACTTGGCCAATGGGATAGCTAGTTGCTCCATGAGGTTTTCCTCCCTCAAGCCTATTTATTCCATGGGTTTCTTTGTAAATCAGAGGCTGAACTTGAGAGAAGAATTAATACATTGGTCATATGAGCTTTGAAGAATACACTTGAGTTATGATTTTTGGACTGCCTCTTGGATGCTTTTGAGGAATGATGAAGGATTGCTGATGGATTCCTTGACATGGTAGAATGGTATAGTGTTTCTTGATATGTTTTTGTCTTCTAGTTTTCATTCATAATCCATATTTCTTGCTGCTATATATCAGTAGAGATTGATTTTGAGATATGCCCATGGAGGCACCTCAAAATCCCTGAATCTTCATAGCTTGATGTTTTCTTCTCCCTTAGTTATGCTAAAGAATTCTTAGCTTCTCTTTAGTAACTTAAGGTATTGTTGCTAAGTTTTATTCATAAGTTCTATGTATGTTGAGTAGGATGTATGGTTTTCCCTACCTACCTATTAGCTGCCCATAGTTATGTCCATAAAACTTTCTCTTTGACTGATTTGTTGATCATCTTGTTGAACCAAGGAGGCCTAGTCCCGATCTAGCCCTTTGCCTAAAACTATGAAAACTTATTTGTCCAAGTGCCCAATGACTTAGAGACTATGTTTAGGCATTCCGGCATAGTTTATGAGTTGTTAGTTTGTCTCATGTGTTTTCCCCAAAGTCCGATAGCCATTTCCCGAAGTTAGAGGGTCTTATACCTCTATGTATGGCTGGAATGTTTGATTTCTATGTATTAATTAGCTTATAGTTATACTTAGCATGATTAATGGCTTGCTATTACATGTTTATGTTTGCTATTAACTAGTTACACTTGAAATCCCTTGTCTTTCACCAACTTGTTGTCCATTTAAGCCATGATCCCTTCTACTGTGAATCAAATCGGCCCTACAGCAGCTTTACATCATCACCTCATAAGTTTTCCTTGACCTGTTTGACCCCATAGCCCAATTTATCTACATCTTGTTATCCAGTTTATGTATTTGATCAGTTTTATCCCTCAAAAACTTAAAAACTAAAAAAACCAAAAACACACTTCATAACTAGCCTAATATCAAGAAATCGCAAGTAAACACACCGACATCTTTTACACTTATAGAGAGAGCCCTCTCTGAGTCCAGGAAGGCTAGGTCCTTGGGCTCCAAAGCTTGGTTTGATGTTACATCGTCATTTGGCTAGCCAATCGGCCAAATCACGGGACCCTAACATAATGGCGATCACGGTGGGACTCACTGCATCTTGTTATCCATTTTATGTATTTGATCAGTTTCATCCCTCACAAACTTAAAAAACCAAAAAACTAAAAACATACTTCATAACTAGCCTAATATCAGAACACCACAAGTAAAACACACCGACATCTTTTACACATATAGAGAGAGCCCTCTCTGAGTCCAGGAAGGCTAGGTCCTTGGGCTCCAAAGCTTGGTTTGATGTTACATCGTCATTTGGCTAGCCAATCGGCCAAATCACGGGACCCTAACATAATGGCGATCACGGTGGGACTCTGAGTGATAAACAACTTAGTTTCCCTAATCTTTCTAGCAGCCTTAAGAATACTATTTGATTGACTTATCCCACCGCTCACTAACATAGTGGCGATCACGGTGGGACCTTCCGAGTTAGTGACAGTCTAAGTGCACCTTAGATTTCTCGAAGTCTCAATCAAACTTAGAAAACTTAAGTGTTGCTTGAAGAGTAGAAGCTAACTCTTTCACCATCTTAGCAAAATGATGATTTAGTTATAAGAAGCTCTTCCAAACCTCATAAGAGCAAAAAACTCAGAAAAACCCCAAAACATTCCCAGATTGGCTTTTTGTCAGTATTGGTGGTGGACCATACACATATATCTCAAAACAACTAAAAATCCACTTGGCGACTCCACTAGCCTCCAGTAGGCCTTACTATTTTATCGAACTCTAGGTTACTACCCGATCAACCTATCCCATCGCTCACTAACATAGCGGGAGATGGTGGGACATTGAGTACATGACAGTCTAGCAAACTCTTATAGACTCTTTATTCCTTTAGATACTTAAACAAGCAAGCAGCCCGTATACCCATTTAGAGTAAACTCTTTTTGTTCTCATCACCCTAGCAAAGTGTTGAAACAAGTCTAGGATACTTTAACAAACCATAGGCTGCACATAAAACTCAGAAAAACCTTAAAAACATTTCCAGATTAGTTACTGGTGGTGGACCATAGCTACATCTCTAAAAAAACAACCAAGTTCCACCTGGCGACTCCACAACTCCCAATAGACCTAAAGACTCCACTGGAGGAAGAACCTAAAACATGACTGGTCATCCTAGAAAGAAAAAGCACTCAGGCCTTAGTTGGATTCAAGAAATTATTGTCTTTATTTGTAACTATGTTCTATCCTACTTTGAGCCTGATAAGGAATACACAGATGAGATCTACATTGATCATTGGAAAGATCTCAAACCTCAAAAATCCAAGCCTCAAATCTCAGACCATGAGCAAGTTTGTACACCTATGCTTACCCCAGATTCACCTATGGAAAACCTAACAAAACATGAGCCTCATGCTACCTTTCCCACTCTGGATGAAACCTCAAATAGTCACGAACCTCTTTTTACACTACCTATATCCACAAAGTTCCCAGAAAGATACAAGCCTCTGGTTTTACCTCCCATCTTACAAGCCCTTCCTGCAAATCTTCAAAATAAATTACCCAGGTTTGATGGAGAAAGCTCCAAAGTCACTACTGAAGAGCATGCCCGAAAACTTGAGGAGTTACTTGACCTTTATGACATAGAAGAAGATGATGTGCGTATTATAATGTTTGCCTTATCATTACAAGGAAAAATTAAGAGTTGGTTTCAAGACCTTCCCGCTGCAAGCATTACCAATTTTCATCAGTTCGCTCAAATCTTCCTAGATAGGTGGTTGGTCATGGGTAATAAAGTTCTCATCATAAAGGAGTACAATCAGTTAAAAATACAACCAGGGGAAACAATACAAAACTTTTCAGCCAGGTTCAATAAAGTATACCATGCAATGCCTGCTAACCTAAAGCCACCCCTCGGATGTGTTCTCTTACATTACCCAGACTCTTTTGACCCAGAGATGGTTTTCCAGATAAAAAAAAAAGATCCTTTAACCCTAGAAGAAATGCAAAGGATAGCAGTTGATGTAGAATTCAACATACTAAATAGGGAGGCACAATTAAGAACAATAGAGAAAGACAAAGCAAATCAAGAGAGACTAGTATCTTCAGAGGAAAAGTTGAAAAAATTGGAATGTATGCTTGGCAAACTAGAACATCTACTTAGGAAAAGAGAGAAACAGAAACACAAGGTTAACACTGCTTATTCAAACCAACCTACCCTTCTTCCTCAGGTTAAACTTACTCAGCTATCACAAGACAAGAGTTATAAACGAAATATGCCTAATGGGAAAGTTGCAAATAAAAACATAGAGGAATGCTCTAAAGAAGCTATCAGCCATTTTGAAATCACAGATTCTGAAATGGAAGAAGAATCAAAACCTTTAGGTTCTCTACCCTTATGCTTTAAATCATTCCCGACTTTGAAAGAAAATTTTCTCCCTAAAGATCCCTCAGCAGTTATTCAGGAAAACCCTGCTCAAGTTTACTCTCACCTAAATCAAGAAGAGTTGATTGAAGAAGAATTCAAATCTGAGATAGAAGATAAATCAAAACCTATAGGGTCTCTACCTTTATGTTGGGAGTCATTTGAGTTCATAAAAGCAAACTGGCCCCCTAAGAATCTATCAGAAAAAACTCATGAATTACATGATAACTATCCTCAATATCACAAAGAATTGGTTGAAGATGAAAATAAGCAAGAAATGATAGAAAACCCAAAGGATCTCTCTAAGGGCATAAGTGATGATTCATCATCTCTCAAAGGTGAAGCCCAAAAAGACATTCATCCTTCAAATCAGATTTCCCAAGAGAAAGAAGATTATTTTAGAGAAATGAAAATGCCTCCCTTTCTAACTGAAGAGGAAATAGATCAACTTATAAACATACAAACAACCTCTGAAACTTCATATAACCAAAAGTTTTCTGATCTTTCTCCTGTTAATCTTGCATGTCATAAATCAGAAAATAGATGTGTAGATCAATTTGAAGAAAAGAAATCTGATAGTCCAATGTGCATGGTTGATAACATTTCTTATGTTAATGATTCTCCAAGGTTTGATCAATATGTTGATGATTGTGATTTCCAAACAGAAACTAACTTTGCAGAACACTCAGCTTTTGATTTTTGGGAGGAAGCTTAGTTTCATAAACTTGAGAAAAGTGAGCAGCCATTACAGGTCATCTATGGCACTGATGAGGAGAGCATTGAGATTTTAGAAGTAAGTGAAGAGTCTCGGACTCTTTGCTCTACTTCACTTCAGTCCATCAGAGATAACATTCACATAATTGGAAATCAACAGTTTTTCAGCTTTGATGACGAGGTTGAGGAAGATGGTGAAATTCTTGAGCATGTTGTAAATGAGAAGCATTTTCCTGAAATGATTGAAGAAATCATTTTGGACATGGAATCTTCCTTAACTCCAGATCTGCAGCCACCAAGCTCCATTGACTTACAAATTGCAGATGATGAAGTAGAGGTTGAGAAACAAATGAGAGTTGTCACTCTATCCTTTGAAGATAATTTACTGTCAAAGTATATCCCTGCTCATCAACCTGATGACCTTCACACAATTTTCAGCCCGCCCTATCAAAACACATCAGCTTGGCAAGAGAATTACACTGCAATATATGATGAACCTGTCATTTCAAGTAATCATGAGCAAGGGGAAGAGTTGCTGTACCAAGGGGGTCCCAAATATGGTCAAGTGGGAGAAAGAGTAATCCTGAATGAAACCTATATCTCAAATCCTCTAGATCAGGTATTATTCCAAGATCCAGTTGTTGTTTTCCTGGAAAAGTCTAAAAGAGTAGTAGTTTCTATCATAAACAAGTTGCTACCAAGAATGAGAAAAGGCTTAAGTACTACTGTCCAAAAACCTGCCAAATGGGAGTGGCCTTGTCATTATTTCTGCATCATGAAAGAACTAAACCAGAGTCACCCATGCAATCATCTACTTGACTGGTTACATTGGAAAGAAGAGTTCACCAAATGTGTATGTTGTGTACAGTTTAAATTAGGATAGGTAGACAACAGTGGAAAATAAGCTCAGCCTTGCGAGCATCTTTTCAGTTTTAGATTTTTTGAAGAAAAGTGAAAAAGCAGAATATACAAAAGCAGTAAACAATAGAAAAAGAGGGCAGTTTCTAAAAACAATGGTAAAGCCCCATGTTCCAAAAAATAGTCCTTCAGAAAGCGTGCAAGTCTAAATGCCGCTACTAGTACTTCAATGTCTTGTTCAGCTATCTAGCCTAATCATAGCTGAGCATGTTTAAATTTATTTGTTGATAAGTTAGTGAGTGCCAAGATAGTCAACATTGTGTAAGATTGACTTATCACAGAGCTTAGATTAGGGAGAGATTCTGGTTCCACATGCCTAAAACAGAACCAAAGAGAGAAGCGAGGGATAAAAAACACATTGTACATCTTAACCCCGCTTGTCTAGTTTCCTTTGTTGCAGAATAACATTTGTGTGCGGCTTGTCTTTTATACCGCAAATGCATGACAAATCAGATTGCCTAATCCTGATTTGATTATTATTGAAATTTCATGTTGTAGATTAGAGAATGAAATCCTGTCAAATTGCTTAATCTTGACAGTCGATCTAGTTTTAGGTAGAGAAATGAAGGAGTTCATCAGCTTAATCTGAACTCCCGGCAGATATAAGAGTAGAAATAGATAGGTTCATTTTGCAAAAAAGAAAATATACATTGTCAAAAGGCTGCTAGTTCAAATGCGCCAAAGAGAAGAAAAAATGTTAGGAAAGATAGTGGGGTAGGTAGAAGTATCATTGATGTTAACCATGCTGTCACTTTTCAGAAATAACATCAAGAGAAGGGTAAATTTTGCGCCAATGGATAAGGCACCGGTCTTCATAAGCCAAAAATCTGAATTCTGGACACCTCCTGACGAGGAGCTGCCCTCCCCAAATGGAGCCACTGTTAGCCATCAGTATTTTTTACATGTTAGTGATGACTATATCTATAGCTGAGTTTTCTAGAAACTGATTTCCTTATGTCAATATGTCATCAATAAAACCCTCCTAAAACTTTTTTCGCCCTTCTACCTGTTCAGTCCACCCATGTCAAAATCAAAACCTCATTATCACAATCCTATCTAGCTTCAGCCTTATTGGTCTGCCCATCAGCTTTAAAAGGCAAATCCACATCTGTTTCAAAAGTCTCCCCTATGTTAGGAAGTGGCGCTTTAAGACATTTCACCCTTGGCAATCATAAAAAAGCCAAAAAGCCTTCATCTGCAACAGACCTACCATGACTGACCTCTTACTTTACAATTGAAATTGACAAACAGCCCTAAGTCGCGCCACTCACATCCCCTAGATCTCAGCACTGCATAAACCCCAATCTCAAGCTGACTATTAGGTTTTTCACAGTGTTCTATGGTTTCTACAAAGGCAGGAAATATAACTTCATCTCAGGAGGAAATGCTTGAATTTACAGTTAGAGGAACAACTGCTTCTAAATGTAACTTGAGCCTAAGATATGTCTGCAAAACAGAAAGCTACTCATCCAGACTTTACAGTTCTTTCCATCATGAAAATCACAGAAAGACACCACTGTCACAGCAAACTGGCAAATGGTCATGGCCCAGAACCTCCTTCATTTACAAGCAGAGGGTTAGGGCGCCTCCTTCCTCCACAAGCAGAGGGCGCTGGCCAGTATTGACTTTGAAGATTGCAAAAGTCCAGGTTTGCCTTGAACTGAACAAATGAAAACAGAGACTCCAGGTTTTATGAATATGACTGATGATCATAACAGGAATATAGTGGAAATATGCTAGCTCAAAGGAAAGGGGAGTCTGGTCTGATAAAGGAGGTCATTTCAAACTTGCAAATCATGTGAATTGTTGAACTTTAGAAAGCAGGTCATCAGTAAACATTCCAATCTTAAGCAGCCTGTTTTCCACAAGATCAAATGGAATAGATGTTGTTAACAAATGCCATTACACAGGCAGGAAGAAAGCTTTTGGTTTCTCAAAAGACACTGACTTCCATAGTCACAAAGACTATCCTTCAAATAGTTCGTCATGAGATGACCAAGACAAATGATGATATTCCAGTCACCCTTAGAGCAGTGCAGAGAAACAGTGTCACTGTGGTTAGGGTTTCTTCTGAAATACAGTGATACTTGCAAAGAAGAGATGCTAATATTGATGTTTTTCAAGAGGTTCACTTACCATTACATCCAGAGAAAAAGCTGTGTCAAACAGAGTTGTCAAAACACCTTCAGATACCTTACCTAATGAAGAGCCTCCTCCATGTATGAGCAGATGGCCAGAGCCTTGGATATTGTTGAAGACTGAATTAGTCAGAAAGGTGCAGTAGAGAGATACAAGGAAGGAAAGTGGAAGTCATTACACAGGTCAAAGATAATGCTTCTAATTCAAAAATATTACTCTTCCTACTCATATGAAAATATCTTATAAAATATGCATCATGGTGGACAGGAAATGTTGTGAATAGGTATACCATTGATACCAAAAAAGGGGGCAGTTTCCTTGAGGGAAAGGATCAAGCAACAAAACAATATCACATGCCAAAGGTCCAAAGAAGCGCTTTTCAAGAAATGGTGTTCTAAGTTTCCAAATATTTACGGCGCATTATGAATGGTCTTTCCCCGCCGACAAAATCGCCAAGAGGGGTAAAAAAAAGAGTGATGAACATAGCCTTTTTAGAAAATGGTTCTATTGACAAAAAATGGGTCGGCACGCGAAAGACCGAAGCAATATAATGTTGTGTATCAAAGAGCCTGTTTTCATGTTTTACAAACCTTTATTCAGATAAACAAGGAGTCAACGTTTAATCTTATGAATAGGCGAAGAAGTTTGTTTTGATAAATTGTCCTTGTTTATATGTCTTAAAACAAATACAGCTGTCATCATTCCAAAGGGCAGATGTAGCACAGAAATACATGGAAAGAAAACCAGCAGACAGGGCTTTTTAAATTCTGTCACCAAGAAAATATCCCCTTTTGAGTTATTGTCCACTATTTTCCAAAGGTCATTCAGCATATCATCATTGCTGGATAGTTTAAAAAGAAGAAGCACGACCTTTATTATTTAAAGGAACAGGTGTATTGTATACTACACCTCCAGGCAGGGATTTGAACACCTACTGTAGGTAAAGGATGAAGAAACTGCCGAAGACCAAGAGCTGTCAAAGAAAATTGACAAACTACCTGTATTATTAAAACACAGTAGCAGAAGTGATGTAGAGGTTGTTGAAGTTGTTTGTCAAGATTTAGAGCTCGGGGTTGAGATGTTCCCCAAAGGACAAAACTAAAAATCACCTTTTGAAACTACTATGTACTAAACAGAGTCATTGCTCGGGTGTATATATTCAAATGACAAGCCCAAAGTTTAAACACAAAACAAAGTTAAAAAATCAATGTTACTTTCAAAGTTTAAACGACCGTTGGAGTTTTTTTGTGACATGACATCAAAGAGTGAGTGTGAGAGTAAAGATTTCATTTTCAAAAAACTGAAGACGAATCCGGTCTCCCTAGCACCAAAGCAAGAAAATCTGGGTCAACCTGGGGATTTGGCCGCCGTTTGAGGCCGCGCGGCCTTTGTGTTTTGCGTGACGTGCACGGGCGGGGATTTGCCAGGCCACCGTTGTCGGCACGACGCGCCGTACGGTGGCGCGACGCGCACAGCCACCGGAGCCGCCCGGCAGCCGGCAGGCTGCAGAGACATGTTTTGCGTAGCGTGCTGGTTTCAAAAAGGAGGTGCTGCCTTGTGATTTTTGGGAAACCCAGGTGCTACTCAAATTTTGTGCGAATGTGGCCATCCCCCTTAAGAGGCTGCTCACGTCAACCAGATGTCACTCGGTTTCAAAGAAATTAATTTGAAAATACCCTTGGATTCAAAGCTATGTACCTGTCATCTGTTGTTAAGGGTGACTACCAAGACACAGAAAATCATTAAAGCACACCAGCTTATATAAATAGGCTGCATGGGAACCTAAAAATGTCACTATACCAGGAAAATAATGCTATTTGCTGTATAGTTTTTGAGGTGTAAAGATGAAATAGAGGGCAGACTGTGTCTTTCAAAAACACCTATAGAGACACTTGGTCTTGAGATTAAGGGCATTTTGTTTTCAAAACAATCGAAAGGCAGAAGTTTTCCTGTAAAGAATTGTGCTTTGATTATAGGAGATTTTGCTGTAGAAAGGCAGGGTTTAGGTCTGCAGAGAAACTGTCCTCACAGTCCTCCCGACATTGACACATTATCAAGGCAGTGAAGTACACTCAGCAAGAGGGGTTTTGACATTCTTTTTGTTTGAAAAGGAAAACTCACACATTTTCTGCCTAAAAACTTGTGGTCTTCTAAAAACTCTGTCATTTTCGCTCCAAACCTGTGTATTGACAGTCCAAGCATATGTAGGGTTGATTTCAGAGAGGCAAAGTATTGAAAGGTGGCACACCTATACAGGGAAGAATTGTTAAAATGACTATAAGCCTCCTTGAGCTATGAGCTAGGTGTATTGGTTGGCATCTGAGACTTCAAAAAACAGAGTAATTTTGGCATTTTCTCACAGCACACTCTGTTAGCAGATTGCCTTTCTTTCACTGTATTATTCCTACTGTAAATTTGTTGACAGAGATTTTCAAAGGTGAACAGAACACTGAAGGGCAGAGGTTGTTGATGGTTTAACTCTAACATTGGAGACAGAGGTATAGATGTATTGGTAGATCTCTTAAACTCACAAGCAAAGGGTGTGTTTCCTAAAAGCATTGTGCACTGATATGTCACCTAACCTAGTTCTGCCTTTCTTTTCACTATATGGTGTCATTTTGAAGAGTTGTTGATTGTGATATTTTTCAAGAGGAAGACCATTTCTGAAGAGCAGGGTTTTAATATTGAAGATTGGTCTTAGAGATACAAATGCAAGTGTTGGTTGACCTCTAACAAACTCACCAGGAGGAATGATTGCTTAACACTGTATACAGGAAATTGAGGAAAACAAAGAAGCATGGCTTGAGAGAGATAACCAGCATTTGGAAACAAAGCTTGAGAGGGCGAACAGGGATCTTGAGCTACAAAGAAAGAGGACTCTTCACTTTCAGAAGCTAAATCAGTTTGCCAGGCGAAAATTAAAGGCAGCACAAGAGAAATTGAAGAAGTTGAAGGAAAGCGCCACAACATGGAAGGAAGGAAAAGCATATTAGCCCTTGATATTTTGGCATCAGCTTCAGAGCACGTTGCTATGGACCCTTGAGGGTCATGCATGCAAAAATTGGGCCTTTTTCGACAACTTTTTGTTTTTGGCATTTTTTGGGTTTTTGGTCGAAAACTCATAATTTCGCCATTTCAGTTTGAGGAATTGTCAAGGGAGGAGGATGACACCGATAGATGCCATAATTCTATGAGCAGGTCTCCAGCGATTTTCAGGGCATTTGGAGATCATTCGCCCCCTCAAATTGGCGAAAAACACCCTCTTTTTGCACATTATGCCCGCTATATCAGCGGTCTGCTATTTCCTGGCTTTTTACACACAGGTACAGTTTTGGATGACTTCCAGGCCTCGGATTGAGATGGTTTCAGTTGCACCGGAAAGTAGACACAGAGAGCTTTCCAGCAAGCCCTCATGAGCCCCATTTCGACATCGGGAAGGCTGCCAATTGCATCCAGCAAGTCAGGGGACCTTTTTCAGGCATAAATATGAAGTATTTTTGTAATTTTTGAACTCCAAAAATCTGCTTTTCCCAAATGTGCGTTAAGCTATTTTTATCATTGGGAAATGATGTAAAGTCAATATAATTTCCGTTTTTAGCAGTTTTTTAGATATTTTGGGGGATATTTTGTGCCTTGGGCTTTGCAAAGCCTCAAGGACAAGTTTAGATATTTTGACTTGGCCAATGGGATAGCTAGTTGCTCCATGAGGTTTTCCTCCTTCTAGTCTATTTATCCCATGGTTCTCATTGTAAATCAGAGGCTGAACTTGAGAGAAGAATTAATGCATTGTTCATATGAGCTTTGAAGAATACACTTGAGTTATGATTTTTGGACTGCCTCTTGGATGCTTTTGAGGAATGATGAAGGATTGTTGATGGATTCCTTGACATGGTAGAATGGTATAGTGTCTCTTTATATGTTTTTGTCTTCTAGTTCTCATTCATATTACATATTTCTTGCTGCTATAGATCAGTAGAGATTGATTTTGAGATATGCCCATGGGGGCACCTCAAAATCCCTGAATCTTCATAGCTTGATGTTTTCTTCTTCCTTAGTTATGCTAAAGAATTCTTAGTTGCTCTTTAGTAACTTAAGGTATTGTTGCTAAGTTTTATTCATAAGTTCTATGTATGTTGAGTAGGATGTATGGTTTGCCCTACCTACCTATTAGCTGCCCATAGTTCTGTCCATAAAACTTTCTCTTTGACTGATTTGTTGATCATCTTGTTGAACCAAAGAGGCCTAGTCCCGATCTAGCCCTTTGCCTAAAACTATGAAATCTTGTTTGTCAAAGTGCCCAATGACTTAGAGACTATGTTTAGGCGTTCCGGCGTAGTTTATGAGTTGTTATTTTGTCTTATGTGTTTTCCCCAAAGTCTGATAGCCATTTCCCGAAGTTAGAGGGTCTTATACCTCTATGTATGGCTGGAATGTTTGATTTCTATGTATTAATTAGCTTATATTTATACTTATCATGATTAATGGCTTGCTATTACATGTTTATTGTCTGCTATTAACTAGTTTCATTTGGCTAGCCAATCAGCCAAATCACGGGACCCTAACAACTAGCGCTAAGCTTTTCCCTGGAGCATAGTCAGAGGGAAAAATCTAAATTTTTGGACTTATCATGGTTAGCACACTATTCTCACCAAATTCCAAAGCAATTGGAGCAGTTTTGACCCCCCAAAAGGTCAAAAAGGACCTAATTTTTCACCATTATGCCTCCTTTCTAGGCCTGGTGGTGCGCTCAGAGCAGTGTTGGGATTTTGAAATTTTGGACAGGTTATTGGAGCTAGACTAGGAAAACAAGGGTAGATATAGAAATTATACTCATCATGCTTTCCAACGAGCCATCACAAAGAAAAATACGACATCAGGAAGGGGTCTAAAACTTGGTTGCAATAGTACCTATTTTCTGCCTGAGGTGGCACTACGCAAATGCACTGTATAGTGTGTTTTTGGCCAAAAGTCAACAAAATACACTCATTTATTGTAAAATCATATTTTAGTGTTTTTTGAGGCAAATCACTCTAGAATTAGGTGCTAGAAGTTATTTGGGCATTTATGACATTTATGAGTGATTTTGACATTTTCCTAACCCTGTTTAGGGTTTTTTCCCTCCTTTGTTGAGTTAGATAGAGCATGAGGGCTTCATTGTAAATGTTGGCATTTGATGAGCTTTGAGAGAAATACATGGTTTTTTGATGTTGAAAAGAAATTTGGTGTTGTGGAGCTTGTGGATGATTTGCTTTGATTGATGATGATAAACGCTTGCTTGCAGGATCCATGAGCTTGGTTAATGGTGATATGTCTCTAATATGTTCATGTTTTTATATTTATCATTATGTTTCATCCTTCTATATGCAGTAGAACAGAAAACTATAGGATAAGAAATTTTGTTTGAAGCACCTTAGTCCTTCCCGCCTTGTATTGCCTTGATGTTTTGCTCTGCTAGGACATTTTAAGGAATTATTGACTTCTCCTTAGACCCCCTAAGATTGTTTATTTCATCAATGGATTAATATGCTAGTTTCCAAATATGTTTTATGGAAAGCCATGCTTATTTGATGCTATCTAAACTTTGTTTTGGAATCTCTCTTTGAAGTATTACTTGTTAGGTTAAGCTAAGGAGGTCTTGTTTTGATCTTGCCCTTTGTCCATGCCTATCAGTTTGCCTCAAAGTTATTTGTAGCTTGATCAATAATGTTGAGGAGTTCCCTCTTTGTTGATTAAAATTATTTTGTTATCTTAAATGTTTTCTAAAGCTTGAAGGTGAAATCACTAGAAGTTAAATGAGTTTCTTGTCTTCTATATTTCATTGGAATGTTTGTCTAGAATGCTTGTTTGTTTAAGTATTTTCATTGAGTTAATGGTTTTCCCTATATCATGATTATTATCTTTTACTTATCAATATTTGAGACTTTCTTGTTTATGGGTATTTGACAAAGGATTCTTTACTTCCTTTTGCCCTACCTTGTTTCCCCAACTTAATGTCCATTTCACTTCACACATAACCTTAAAAGATCCATTGACCACACTAGATTTTCCCCATGATGCACTCTGACTCATTATTGAGATATCCATGACTTTCATAAATTGCATAGCCTAATGATTTGATGATCTCTCACTCCAACTATCTTACCTATTTCATCTTACCCAACCAAAACAAACAACAAACCCTACACTTAACAACTAGCCTAAAATCAACCATCTAAAGAAAACAAGCTCACATCCTTTGCATACAATAGAGAGAGCCCTCTCTGAGTCTAGGAAGGCTAGGTCCTACGATTCCAAAGATTGGTCTGATGTTACCCTCTGCATTTGGTCTACCAATCTGCTAAATAATGGGACACTAACGGAACATTTAGCGGGTAAGTTCTTCCACTTGATGAGATACTCTAAAATTAATCGATTTCGTAGTTTTTGATTTCATTTTTCTGTGACTGCTTCAAGTTCCAATATGATTTTTCCTTCCTCGTGAAGTTCTGGCAATATTTTTGAACTGGGAGCTTGTCACCTATAACATTCTTTAAGCATGAAACATGGAAACTTGGGTGCACTCGTGAGGATGCAGTAAACTCCAATTTGTATGACATAGTACCAATCTCTTGCAACACCTTATTGTTGGGTGCTAAAAGGTGCCTTTTAAAACTCCTATTTATCCCACATTAATTATCAACCCGGGCAAGTCCTCTTATTTCAAGAGTGTACACAATATGTGCACGTTATAATCCGAGAGAGTAATGTTTTTTAAAATGTAGTATAGATATTTTAAATATAAGAATAAACGAATGCTTTTAATAAATCCCACTTGAAACTAAAGGAAAATCAATGCTCTAAAACTAAATCATTCATTCAGCAAAGTAACAACAATTATTAGTCGAGGATAAAGTAGCAATAACTATTCCTCTTTTAACTGATGTAAACTAATCAAGCATAAATAAGATCCTCAATCTGAGAGCTTTGACAACAATCACCAATGTTCTTTATAGTTTTTGATCTAACACACAACACACTAAATAACCAATTGGAAATGGCAATGAATTAAATCAACATTGCTACTGCAATTGATGGAAATGAGATAATTATGCTAACTGTAAGAATGCTAAAAGGAAAAACTAAATGATTGCAGAAATTAAATGAGCAGCAACGCTATATAATAGAAATAGACAACAACGCTTATGTGACTGCAATGAACATCAAAAATAAGTTACTGAAATGAACAACGAATCTCTGTAATTAGAATGAGAAAAACATAAATATACTTGCAGAAAGCAATGATATTGTTATGAGGGAAAAGAACAGCAACACAATTCAATTGCAAAAGGTAATCATTAAACAAACCACACTTGCAGAAATAAGAAATAAGGAAAATCACAATGTATGGTACAGGAATGACAAGTAGATCCACCAGGAGTCGGTTCCCTAGCCACTGGTTAATATCGCTGGATTACTTCAGGAGATGCGAGGGAACTGCAACTATTTTTATATATTCATTCTTGCATAATCGTTACAGCAAGTTCATGCTCTGCTTCAACAACGAGAGTCGATGATTAAATTTACAATTTCAATAGTAATTCTCCCATTCCTCCTATCCTATCCTATCTATCTCTAATCTAATAATCCATCTAATTCTCTCTTTAATCATCCATCATGAATCCCCATAATAACCTCCCTTCTCTGATCTCTGTTCTGATTTAAATACACATAGAGAAAAGAGAAGTTACAACCGATATGATTAAAAATGATTCCTATTACAAAATTATATTGCTCACAACCAATTGATTAGAAATATCATATATGAAATATCCTTCCATCAATCATTTAACAAGAACAGGTCGAATTTGGTATTGCAACTGGAAGAATTTGGAAAATGGTCACAACAGTGAATCTGGAAATATCGTCCTCAGAGAACCTTCTATTTATCTCAATACAGGCCAGATTTGGGAAAACTATTCTTCATTAAAGTTAATTCGGTCTGTTCTGGACAAAACCCATGTTTAGGATTTTCTAGATTCTTCTCCATTTGCCCAATACGTCTAATGCAAAACTGTCACTTCTTATTCCAACGAATTTCTGAGTTGGCATATTTAATGATGAGCTAGAGATCAACTCTGCAATCTGGAAAATATCTTGGAGGCTAAAATGGTGAGTGATGTTACAAAAAATTTATTAATAAACCATAATTGGTAAAATCATGCATAATTATAAATTTATTAAAAATAAAGGAGAAGAAATAATATTTATCCATAAGAGCATAAATAATTATAAAATGGAATTATATAATAAATTATGATAAATGACATGATAAAGAAGAGTAGAAATGTGTGAAATAGGTGTTAAAAAGTGATAATAATAATAATATATTAGTGGCCCAACATACCCCCAAACTGAATATATTGCATGTCCTCATGCAACCCAGAACTGAATATATTGCATGTCCGCATGTAACCCAAAGACAAAACCCATGTGTTAACCAAGCAAAAAAAATTGTTCATTCCAACTCATGAAATGGATGGAACAAATGAATTTTTCCTCAAATAATGAATATTCAATTTTAGCAATCTTGATGAAGGTGTAACAATTTTTACATTTGACGTTCAACTATATGTATATCAATTTGTAGCAAAATATGATATAAGTAACAACAAACTTCATTAACCATTTTCTCAAAAACTAGATTTCTACTATATTAATGCTTCTATGATCCAAAAATCAGATTGTTTTGATGCACGGATCATGAGATATAAACAAAATGGCTGTAGCTGATAGTGCATAATTTTTCAAATTTTATGAACTAATTTAGTGTGAAATTATCTGCATTCGTGTATTTTAATAATACCTCTTTGTTATCCATAAATCACAAGAATTCAGTTCATAGTTTTAAAGATATATGCAAATCAATTTCTGCGCTATATAAAAATGAAATTGTATGCCTTAAACGAGAAAGAAAGTAGAAAACATCCATCATGTGTAGAAATTCCTCCCCCAAACTGAAGAATTAGCATGTCCTCATGCAATGCTAGAAAACAAAGAGAGGTGGTTGCTACAATCTGTTGAAATCTATGCTTGGTGTAAAACAACATGGAATAAGGGAGGTGTTGAGAAAGAATAAGAATATCAATGGATGATAAAGAATATTAGTGACATGGTCATAAGAAATAAATGAAGGAAAGCAACACTCTCCCGAGCTGAAAGATGACATGTCTCTGAAAAATGGGAAGTGGTAAAGATGTGGAATGAATGATGATAAATAATGCTCAATGGAATTTCATAAAATTCTCCTAAATTCGTAATAAATGAGAAAATTATGCTATTTTACCTCAAGTGTTACCTCCGAAAAAAAATTGGAATGACATATAGGGATTGACATTTGTTGAAGCTGATGTAGGCTGAGTAGATACTGAAGTGATGCAAAAGGTGGAATCTATGCAAGCACATCATGTCTGAAGAATTGTGCGCGTTTGTGAGTTGCGCGAGCCTTTACTGTTAGTTGCAATAGTGTGGTTGTGCTGAGAATAGAATCCCCCCCCCCCCCCATACTTGTTGTTCTCCTATAACCAAATCACGATTCTGCATGAAATTTTATTGAATCCACAGTGTTAATTTTGAAGAGAAACAGATAAGATGTATGCCAAAAGTTCAACTAAAAAAAGCTTATGTAGAATGTAGTATGAATATTGTGGCAAATCAACAAATTATGGCAGAATTCTATACTTATATCGCGTGCTATCCATAATGCATACATTCCCCCTTCCAATTGAAAAAGGGATTCCATGACCATAAAGCATAGAAAAAGTGTTGTGCTGACAACAAGGCAAGGGAAGGAACAATACAACAGTAAATGAAGTAGAGTACACATATCAAATGATAGGACAGAAAGAGGTATGGTTATAATGAGGGAAAAGTGTATAAATATAGTTATGAATAAGAGATAAGATGCTTGGGTTGATGATAGGTAATGTGGTAAGTAAAAAGGACAACAATATGCAAGAAAAGATACCTTGCTGATGATATTCCATCTGAAAATGATATGATTCATTAAAAAACATTAACTCATGCGTAAAGGTTCATAAAAGGGAGAAATTAGGGAAATAATCTCTCTGATAAAAAGAAAAGTAGGAAGAGGGTATTATAATAATTATTGATGATGAAAATAGAACTTCAATACCATAAGCATAGCCTCTATTGCGAGCAGGCATCCATAGCCTCGACAGAGTTGCTTTTTAACCCATATGTGCTAGGATCCTCAATTTACAGTTGGAAAATTCTATTGTTGTTCTACAAAATAGATCAATGTGCTGGCGTGGTAACCAGATAACCACACTGCCATTCACTAGGAAGTAGCAAAAGTGATCAGGCCAGCTCGTGATAAGACCTCCTGTTCCAAGGATATTGTGGCTATCCAATGGATCATAACCCTAGTGTGGTGGCCATAGTGGGAATGTCACTTCGCTACAACCTTATGAACATGGTAGTCTGGCTCTTTAATGAGACCCCCTATCCTCTATCTGTAGACAAGATTTTGTTTTTTTAACACCTTTTATGATAAATAGAGGGAGGCTCAGTACTCCTTATGAGTGGGGATGGTGGAAGAAGTTTGAAAATGTGAATAAAAATAAAATATACCCATAATCTTACTTATAATAGATAGAGAGAATTGTAGCCAGGAGAAGTGAAACCAGCATGGTAAAGATGATCAATCATTATCATATACAACATAAATCAATAAAGTAAAGTAATATATAAATAATTGTGTCCCTTTTGTTTGTTTAAAAAAAAAACTATCATCAAGAAGTTGTCTTGTTAAAGATCATAATGTCAAGGATATTCACCTGCTTCAATAGACTCCATAATTTTTGTCCTTATAAAAGTATTGTACTTCATGCGATGCAAGGGAATCAGTAAAATGTGGTTGAGATAAATTAGGAATAATTACATAAGACGGAGGAAGGGTTGTTCTCAAAAATATTCCCAAAGTGTTGTTCCCTTGAAGGAACAGAAAAAACAATCAAAAAAGTGTTGTTCCTTTTAAGGAATAGCAAAAATACACCCAAAAAAATTGTTGTTCCTTAAAAGGAACAACGAAAAATACACCAAAAAAAGTATTGTTCCTTAAAAGGAACAACAAAAAAATATACCCAAAAAAATTGTTGTTCCTTTTAAGGAACAACAAAGGAAATGCGTGCGAAAAAGTGTTGTTCTTTAAAAGGAACAACAAAAAAAATACACAAAAAAATGTTGTTCCTTAAAAGGAACAACAAAAAAATCAACACGCGAAACTGTTGTTCCTTAAATGGAACGGCTGTTGTTCCTTAAGAGGAACAACAATTGTTCTTTAAATGGAACAACAAAAAGACAAACACGGGAAACTGTTGTTCCTTAAATGGAACGGCTATAATTCCTTAAGAGGAACAACAATTGTTCCTTAAATGGAACATCAAAAAGACAAACACGCAAAATTGCTATTCCTTAAGAGGAACAACAACTGTTCCTTAAGAGGAACAACAAAAAGACAAACACACGAAACTTGGTGTTCCCTGTAGGGAACATCAAAACAATCATCCCTACTACTCTAAACAATAAAAATACATTTCGTAAAAAGAAAAGCAATAGAAAAACAAAAAAAAACAATTGTATTTATAGAAAAATGTAGAAAAGAAATCTTATTTATAGAAAAACAGAGAAAAGCAATCATATTTATAGAAAAACAGAGAAAATAAATCATTTTTATAGAAAAACAGAGAAAATCAATCATATTTACAGCCGCAAACAAACAGACAAAAACACATAAAACAATCATATTTACAGTTTAAAAATAAATAACTTTTTACAGAAATGAAGTTGTCGAAGGATTGCCTTTTTCAATTGAAACTTGCATGGTGGGGTCCTCATTGTTCAATCGCCAATGGAGCGGAAACTGCGATTTGAAGGAATCAACACCTAAAACAAAAAAACATAAGATAAATCAGAAAAGAAACAACACTTTATTTAAAAACAGGATCATAAATAAATAAGTTAAGTTACAACAACTATGATATTATTTCCTAAGGGAATATCAATCTGTCAATGGAAAAAAATGATCTTTTGGAAAAATGTATTGACATCAGTGACATGAATTTTCAAAATGGGAATCAATTCTTCATTTTTTTTTTGTTATGAATCTGTTAGGTAATGAATAAGATGAAATTCCCTTGTTTCATTAAAATTTCTTTCAAGAATCACTCATCCATAAATTGACCTTCTTTATTCTCCTAAGACCTGCAAAAAAAACGAATGTCTACCTGCAATAAAATATTAAATCATGGAGAAAGACAGGTGATCGGGCTCCCCTAATCCAAGAATTATGAAAAAAACTAACAAGTAGTTACTTTGTAGAACAAATCCATGTAAAAAAAATAAAGTAAAATTAATTTATTACCTACGGGAGAGCCGTGGCCAATCATGCTAACCTGCACTATTTTAATCATAACTTATTTGTTTTTCGTCCAATTTGAGTGATTCCAAAGCCATATGAGATCTAATTCAAAATTATATCTCCAATAAAAGCAAGTTTTAAAAATTCCATGATATGATATGTCAATTTTACTTAGAACGACCTGCATAACAGAGTCATTTTCGATTATCTATATTAGACCAACAGTGGATATTTTAAGCATAGATTTTTCATTTGATGATGGATTAAGCTAATTAAAATTGTAAATGAAAGTAGATTCATTTATTTATCTCCAATAGAAATATTTTTTGAAGACAAGAAGAATTGATGGGTCAAATACACTAGTGAATAGCCGAGAAAACAAAGTTTCAAGAGTGCTGATTTATGATAAGCAATCAGTATTTTGGTCATAAATTCCTGATACGATATCAAAATTGAGTGATTCAAACTAATTTGTAAACTAGATTCATAGAGGAATATACCATAGGAACAGGTTTTAAGAATATAGCCATTTAGACCTCCAAAAAGTGACTGTCCTAACTCTGTTCCTGAGCTCCCTACTAGAAACCCTGTCAATGTTTTGGTTATAAGTTTTTCGTTTCAATTCCAAATGGAGTGATTCAAATTGGGTTGGAATTTAGACATAAAGGGATACTTAGGATACAAATAGGTTTTAAAAATATTCAATTTTGGTCCCTCAAAACATGACTGTCCCAACTTTGTTTTCAGAATTTTAATCAAGCCCGCAAGCCAAAAAACATGATATTCAAGAAATTTTTCCATATTGGTGATAAAAATGAATATGAGTGTTTGTAGAATTTTTATTTTCAATATAATGCATCTACATACACAAATAAATTAAAATATTTATCACCGATGTTGATTTCCACAGCGTGTTATAACAAAAACAATTTTTACATAATAATAAAAATGTATTTATTTATGTCCTTGTTTATTTATTTTTTCCACTAACCTACTCTTCTTTGAAAATTGAATATGCTTACGTATAAGATTACTTCCAGTGGAGCCATTTTCAAAATAAGGCCTCTAGTATGTACATACCCAAATTTGAAAAATGCTTGTTAATAAATAGTAGGGTATGAGAAGCCAACTTCCCTTGAAAAGATGGTGCCAAAAATTGTTGAAGTATGGAGTGATGCTGCAAACAAATGGAGTGAAACCAATCTTCAATGTATCCCTTACTTTCTTGATTTCCCATAGCCATCATATCATGAAGTTCTTGAGTGTTTAAAACAGCTTGTTGATGCAGGCTAGAAGAAACCTCATTTTCTTTCATAACATCTAGAATTTTTGGATTTGATACATTCTGAATCTCAGTTTAAGTTTTCTCCAATGGTGCATGTAAGATAGAATGGGTGGGAAGGGTGGGTAAATTTTTTAGTTCAACACTGTAAGTATGTTGTACTGTTTTATTACGGTGAGGGTGTGGAATGAGTTGAGCAGGAAATTGTGTAGGGAATGGAGCATTTTGATGATGTAGTTGATTGGGTTGAATGGATGATTTTGATGGGCAAGCAAGATGTTGTGGAAGAGCTAGAAGATTTGTTTGTGCTGCAATATGAGGGAGGGTATTCATGTAATCATAAGATGAACCGTGCCAAAATTGCAGACAAGATTGGTGGTGGTTATATTGAGATTGGTATGGCTACCCAAACATATGAGTATTCCATAATGGATTATGCAAGTAAGAGAATGGAGAGAAAGTGTTTTGAACCATACCTGTAGGCCATGATTTCCATGGTTTTGACCTTGTTTCAACTTCCCCATCTCTTTGATATGCTACTTCCATCCTAGATAAGGAAGAACAATTATATATGGGATGCTCCTTTCAGTAATGAGGGAAAAACACTTCATCAAATTCTTGATTTTTCTGAACCTGCAAAACATTCAATTTGAATTTAGAGAAATAATAAAATCATATTTAAAATTTTCAAATAAAAAATTGATTTCAGCTCTTATGTCTCCTCTTCTTGTAGTAAATTTGGAAAAGAAAGAAGAAACTTCTCTAGAATACTTACCAGCCTTGGAAATTCCTCTTGAATACCTTATGCACAATTTACAAACATCATCATACGATAACTAAAAAACATCACCTTTTCCTATCAGATTTATAAGTTCTAAAAATTCATCTTTGATTCCTTTAAGAATGAGTGTTTTCAAGATTTATTTTTCCAAATGCTTATGCTTTGATTTTTGAAGGTTATATTGAAATTTCTCTACAAAGTCCTCCAAGATTTCATCTTCCCCTTGTATCATACCGAAAATATCTTGATTGGATTTGCAGTAGTCTTGGTACTTCTTCAAGAAGATGTTCTTCATGTCCTCTCATGTTTGGATGCAGTTCCCACCTAGGCTCATGAACCATCAGAGAGCTTCTCCTTTTAGTGTAAGGGGAAACACTTTCAACTTTTGATCATTAGTACAATAATCATATCATCTACAAAGTATTTCAAACTCAAATAAGAATGTATCAGGATATTCATTTGTCAAACCATGAAATTTTGGTAGAGACGATGGGGGAATTATGTGCATTTGTGTCACTCCTCCTAGATCTTTGATAGGGAATTCAAAAGTTGAAATGTGAGCCATTTCTTACCATAATAGAAGATGTTATTCATATGTTTCTTTAAGGATCCTCCTTCCAATGTTCTTTTCAATTGGTTAGTGAAATGGGTGGTGCTTACATCACCATTCGAGTGGAATTACAAGATTTTTTTCAAAATTTCTACCTCTAAAATACAAGCGTTCATTTCTACCTTAAATTCCTAGAAATTCTGCTGGAAATCGGGCGGGGGAGTAAGCACTTTACTTTATCATTACGCAGGTTCTTACCTTTCATTTTTAATACCCAATTCTTTCCCAGCAACAAATATCAAGCATACATCACTCTCTATGAAATGGCAACACTCTCCCCAGCAACAACGCCAAAATGTTGGGTGCTAAAAGGTGCCTTTTAAAACTCCTATTTATCCCACATTAATTATCAACCTGGGAAAGTCCTCTTATTTCAAGAGTGTACACAATATGTGCACGCTATAATCCCAGAGAGTAATGTTTCTTAAATTGTAGTATAGATATTTCAAATACAAGAATAAATGGATGCTTTTAATAAATCCCACTTGCAACTAAAGGAAACTCAATGCTTTAAAACTAAATCATTCATTCAGCAAAGTAACAACAATTATCAGTCGAGGATACAATAGCAATAACTCATTCCTATTTTAACTGATGTAAAGTAATCAAGAATAAATAAGATTCTTAATCTGAGAGCTTTGACAACAATAGCCAATGTTCTTTACAGTTGTTGATCACACACACAACACACTAAATAACCAATTGGAAATGGAAATGAATTAAATCAACAATGCTACTACAATTGATGGAAATGGGATAATTATGCTAATTTTAAGAATGATAAAAGGAAAAACTAAATGATTGCAGAAAGTAAATGAGCAGCAACGTTATATAATAGAAATAGACATCAACGCTTATGTGACTGCAATGAACAACAAAACTAAGTTACTGAAATGAACAACGAAGCTCTGTAATTAGAATGAGAAACACAACAATATACTTGCAGAATAGCAACGCAATTCAATTGCACAAAGTAATAATTAAACAAACCACACTTGCAGAAATCAAGTGAACTGAGACACCCATTCATAAGTTGGGTTCGATCCACGACAACAACGCCAAAATGTTGGGTGCTGAAAGGTGCATTTTAAAACTCCTATTTATCCCACAGTAATTATCAACCTAGGCAAGTCCTCTTATTTCAAGAGTGTACAAAATATGTGCACGCTATAATCCCAGAGAGTAATGTTTCTTAAAATGTAGTATAGATCTTTCAAATACAAGAATAAACGGATGCTTTTAATAAATCCCACTTGCAACTAAAGGAAACTCAATGCTCTAAAACTAAATCATTCATTCAGCAAAGTAACAACAATTATCAGTCGAGGATACAGTAGCGATAACTCATTCCTCTTTTAATTGATGTAAACTAATCAAGCATAAATAATATCCTCAATCTGAGAGCTTTGACAACAATAGACAATGTTCTTTAGAGTTGTTGATCTCACACACAACACAATAAATAACCAATTGGAAATGGCAATGAATTAAATCAACAATGCTACTGCAACTGATGGAAATGAGATAATTATGCTAATTGTAAGAATGCTAAAAGGAAAAAGTAAATTATTGCAGAAAGTAAATGAGTAACAACGCTATATAATAGAAATAGACAACAATGCTTATGTGACTGCAATGAACAATAAAACTAAGTTACTGAAATGAATAATGAAGCTCTGTAATTAGAATGAGCAACACAACAATATACTTGCAGAAAGAAATGATCTTGTTATGAGGGAAAAGAACAACAACACAATTCAATTGCAAAAAGTAATCATTAAACAAACCACACTTGCAGAAATAAGAAATATGGAAAAACACATTGTATGGTACAGGAACGAAAAGTAGATCCACCAAGATCCAGGCCTTTAGCCATCGGTTAATACCTCTGGATTACATCAGGAGATGCGAAGGAACTGCAATTGTTTATATATATATATTATTGCATAATCGTTACAACAAGTTCGTGTTGTGCTTCAACAGCGAGAGTCGATGATTAAAGTTAAAATTTCAATATTAATTTTCCCATTCCTCCTATCATATCCTATCTATCTATAATCTAATAATCCATCTAATTCTCTCTCTAATCATCCATCATGAATCCCCATAATAACCCCCCTTCTCTGCTCTCTGTTCTGATTTAAATACACATAGAGAAAAGAGAAGTTACAACCGATATGATTAAAAATTATTCCTATTACAAAATTGGATTGCTCTCAACCAATTGATCAGTAGGATCATATTTGAAATATCCTTCCATCAATCATTTAACAGGAACAGGTCGAATTTGGTATTACAACTGGAAGAATTTGGAAAACGGCCACAATAGCGAATCTGGAAACTCATCCTCAGAGAACCTTCCCTTTCTCTTAATACAGGCCAAACTTGGGCAAAATTTTCTTTACAAAAGTTAATTCGATCTGTTCTGGACAAAACCCATGTTTCAGATTTTCCAGTTTCTTCTCCATTTTCCCAATATTTCCAATGCAAAACTGTCACTTCTTATTCCAACAAATTTCTTAGTTGGCATATTTAATGATGAGCTGGAGATCAACTCTGCAATCTGGAAAATATCTTGGAGGCTAAAATGGTGAGTGATGTTACAAAAAATTTATTAATAAACCATAATTGGTAAAATCATGCATAATCGTCAATTTATTAAGAATAAAGGAGAAGAAATAATATTTATTCATAAGAGCGTCAATAATTATAAAATGGAATTGTATGATAAATTATGATAAATGACATGATAAAGAAGAGTATAAATGGATGAAATAGGTGTTAAAAAGTGATAATAATAATAACATATTAGTGGCGCAACACTTGTAAGGACCATAATACTTTGGAGATAATTTATTATCCTTATTAGCTTGCTTGAGGGAAATATGTTTGTATGGTTGTAGCCATAAAAATACCCAGTCACCTATATCAAAACTTCTTTCGTTGTGATGTTCATCTGCCTATTGTTTCATTAAATCCTATGCCAAAGTGAGTTTATCCTTTAAGAGTTGGAGAACTTGTTTTTGATGCTCGATGTGATCTTCCACGGCTTGAACCTTAGAATTTTCTCTTGATGATGTGATGGATGGTGGATGATATCCACAAGGTGCCATAAATGGGGTCATTTTTGATGCAGTATGGAAGGAAGTGTCATACCACCATTCAACCAGAGGTAACCACTTGACCATTGTGTCCTTTTACCAGATACAAAGCAACAAAGATATCCTTCCAGACATTTGTTCACTATCTTAATTTTCCCATTAGATTGAGGATGATAAGATGAGCTATGAGCTAATTGAGCACCAATACAAGAAAATAATTACATCCAAAAATTTCTTGTGAAAATGGGATCCTTGTCGCTTGCAATAAGCTTTGGGTTTCCATGTAAATTTTTAATTGTTTCCATAACTGCAGTATCAATTGTACTGAATTTAAATGGATGAGATAATGCACAAAAGTGTGCATACTTGGTAAGTCTATAAACTACCACCATGATAACACCCTTTCCTTCGGACTAGGGTAAATATGTGATAAAATCCATTGATACCTCCTCCCAATGTTGACTAGGAATAGATAAAGGTTGTAACAGACACGAGGTCTTAAATGTTTCACTTTATTTTTTTGGGAAACAAAACAGTTTGCCACAAACTTTTGAATATCAAATTTAAGGCCATCCCAAAAAAATTCCTTCTTGAACCTGTGTTAAGTTTTTTAAAATCCTAAGTGCCCTCCTAAGGTACAGGTGTGCAATTCCAAAAGAAATCTTTTTTTGAGTTGGGAATTATTACAAAGATATAAGCAATATTTGTACCATAATGAATCATTTTTCTAACTAAATGTATCAGATGTATTGGGATCTTGTTGCAACTTTTTAATGAGTGTCCACACCTCTTCATCATTCTTCCATTCATCCCTTGCTTCGGTTATCCACTCAATTTAGATAATAGAAATGGCACAAAGAAATGCTTCCACATCCTCATCCTTTCTTGAGAGTGCATTTGCCACAACATTTTACTTCCCTTCTTTGTAGATGATTTCAAAGTCATAACCCAACATATTTGTGACCCATTTTTTTTCTCTTCTGAAGATAATATTTGTTCCAAAAAGTATTTAAGACTATCATGATATTTTTTTACCTTGATGTTTCTTTCCATTAGGTAAGGTCGCCATTTCTTTAGTGCATATATTATTGCCAACATTTCCTTCTCATAAATAGGTTTATTTAAATAGTTTCCTTTGATTGGATGACTTTCAAAAGAAATGACTCCTCCTTCTTGTGTTAAAACCGTACCAATTCCATTTTCTCAGGAATTACATTTGATAATAAATATTTTTGTGAAGTCTCATGTAGCTAAGACCAGTCCTTCACACATTGCCTCTTTAAGATGTTGTAATATTACAAAAATTTAGCCTTAAGCTAAATGGAATATTATAGTTTGTTTTATCACTAGGTAGGTGAATAAATGGGTGGCAAGGCCCATAAGTCTCCTAAGCAACAATAAAAACACTTCAACTATGAAAGGAGGCCCTTTTAGCAGCTAAATAAAGCACCTCCAAGTATGAATAGGGGTTGGATCATGTTGATTCAGTCAACTTTTACCAAGTCCACAATGTTGTTATGGAGGAGTAGAGATTAATTGAAGAATAACACATTTTTGGAGGGAGATGGATCTCATGAAGGAAATGAGCTAATTAAGTGGGGCCAAGGGCAAGAAAGCTGATATTCTATTTAAGGAAGAGGATGGTAGCCATATGAGCTCATGTTTTAGATTATTATTATGATATTGGTCTGCTCAGACTTTGCTTCCTCTTGTTGTTTAGCAGGGTAGCTGTGTTGTTTAGCACTGGGTGTTCCCGAGCGGGAATCCCAACTCTTTCCTTGAGGGGCCTCTTGGAAGAGTATTGTATTCATTTCCACATTCATGTTTTCAATCCAAGCTACAACTTTCTTCATCAGCACAATTTCTGCAGGTTATTGTGCTGTGGTGCAAGGTGCAGCAGTGGAGGGGTTAGAATCCCACTTTCTGAGCTAGTTTCTCATAGGAGGAAGATTTCCTTCTCTTGGGAGATCTGTTTGGAGACTTATTGGGAATGTTTTAGATATTTGGAACCAGGCCATATATTTCCCATCGTTTTCAGCGCTGTTCTAGCTAGGAATTGTGTTATTTTGGAGGGCATCTTCAGTGGAAGATCTTGTGGTTCCTTTGCATTGTTTTCTTGTGATTGAGGGGTTCATCCTTTCATGGGAGGATACATTTGAGGGGATCTACATTAGATATGTTATATTTAATCCCTCTACACTCTTGTTCTTCAGTTGCAGTGAATATTCAGCCATTGGGATTTAGATCTCATCTTGTATAGGGTGTATTTCTGAAAACATTTTCCGGGTTCCTTGTAGGAGTTTGTATCGAGCCTAGATTTGTATTGGGCATATATTTTGAGGCATATAACAGCCCTACATATTTTGTACATTATTTTTCTGTAGCAATGCGTTTATAACTACGTTGTATCAGTCTTCGGCATTCTTGTATTGTGACAACAACTCAATTGTGGAGTGATTTCTTATGGGAGGCTTGTTCCTTCATTGTATATAATTCATGCCTCACTATTATGTATTGATTTGCTCATATAATACATGATTTTATGTCTACATATTGGTCTCCAATGTTTATGAGTTGATTTACACTTCTATTTCCAGTTTGGTGTTCATGTATTGTTGCATCCCCATTTTGTAATATTACAGTGGTATCAGAGCATAATCTTGGCTCAGCGTGTGGATCTCAACCAATATTCTATTAGGAGGATAATAAGAAGGAGAGATGTACAAAAAATACAAAGAGAAGCTCCTTTATGTGGAGGAAGGAAGGAGGAGAGGCTCTCAAGGCTTCTTTTTCAATCTATACAGAGCATCAAAGGAGATCTCAAGAAGATGAGAAGGGAGAGAAAATCTCCAAAGGAGTTTGGATCTAGAGCCAAATCTAGATTTTCACATGATCGGAGTGAGCATGCAGCCACAAACTATGATGCACAGTGCAGTCATATGCCTAGATCTACTATGAAGGAGATGAAATAAGAAGAAATTCCTAGGAGGGAAGCTCTTAGTGATTATCTGCAAGAATATGAATCTCAAACTAAGAAGTTTAGAGATCATATCACTTTCCAAGATTTTTGCAAGATCAAGGTGGAGAGGAGCAAATAGCATGACATGAGCAGATTTTTCCTATCCACTTTTGATGGATCACCAACATGTTCAACTAAAGCTTGGGTGGAGGAGTTACACACTTATTTGCAGCAACACCAAATTTCTGAAGATGATGCCATCAAAGTTGCAGCACTGCATTTTGAAGCTAAGGCCCTGTTGTACGGTACAACAATGCCCCATTTTTGACTTGTTCACATAAAATAATGGGGACCCTTTCTATAAAATTTTTGGCTAAACACCTTTTAAGATTTTTATTAAGTTAATTACCTCATGATTTTATTGATTTTTCATCTTCTTTAGATTTTTGTTTTGATTTCTTGGTTGAAATATTTTTTTTATAAGCTTCATGTTGACGCTTGTTTCACCTCATTTGGTCAACCTGTTTGTAAATGACACTCCTTTGAAGTCTAATCATTTATGTCGTCTGGGTTAAAAAATGCGTAAAATGTACAATATTCCATTTTTTTAATTAAATTAGTTCAATAATGCATTTAGTTTAAATATTAACCCCTAGTTAGTTATTACTAACAATTTTTATTTTTAGTTATACAACCAAATCATGAAGCATCGGGATTTCAGTCCTTTATTCCAATTTTCCAATTTTCAAATAAATTACTAATCTAAAAAAAAATCCAGAATGTCGAAGTGGCTGTAGTTCATTTTTATCAAAGTGGCTATATTTTAGATAAGAAAAATTCATAACTTAACATCATTAAAATAAAAAAAAAAAAAAAAAAATAATCGCATTGAAGATTTCTAATTACATCGCACCGGAGTAATCCATCGGATGCATTTTTCAGAAACTCCAATGACTCTCCTTTGAAAACCCCCGATGCGATGAGTTTGTTATATTCTGATGCGATGAAGTTCATGAGTTTTTCTAATGCGATTGAGTTCATTTGTTGCGATGCGATTAGGTTCATTTGTCTTATCTCCAATGCGATGAGTTAAAAACTCATATCACATCGGAAGTATCCATCGGAGCATCCTTTTAAAAACCCTGATGACCTTAATTTGTTTTTTGCAATGTGATGAGTTTGTTATAACTCATCTTCTGATGCGATTGAGTTCATTTGAGTATTGTCATACGTTGGTATTAGCGTTAGTGGTAAGTCTTATAAGTTAGTGGTAGGTAGGTTAATTTAATATTTATTAGTTTACGTTAGTGGTAAGGTAGGTTAGTTTTATGAATAGTATAGTGTTAGTTGTTAGTAGTATGATGTTAATATAAGTGGTAAGTAGTATTATTTTAAATTAAGTGTAATATTAAGGTCACGTAGTGTTAGTTGGTAGGTTAGTCTAAGTGGAATGTTAGTGGTAGGTTAGTTTTAAATTAATATAGTATTAGTTTAGTTTTAGATTTAAATAATTAAATTAATTAATATTTAAAATATAATTAATTTAATTAAATTTATTATTAATTAGATTAATTTGTTTATAAATAGCTAATTATATTTGTTAGATTAATATTCATTAATAAATAGGTTATTTTATAATTAGTTTAGTCTATAATTAAAGATAAAATTAGAATTATTATTAGTTAATTGTAGGCTAACTTAGGATTATATTTTTAATTAAAATTCTCTTTTTTTTTTAGCCTAGCAACAGAATTTTCAGATTTATATCAGATTTGACTTATCAACTTTGGAGGCTCATAAATTGAGTTTTACTTGGCCAAATGAGGCCCAGGACAACTCATTGGAAAGAGAAAATCAAGGAGAACATTTTTGAGGAGATTTCACTAACAGATTTGGTCATTTATTGGGTCAAAAATCAGGCAAAAGATCAAGCTCTGAATTTCTAAAAATCAAATCAATTTTCTGAGTTTTATTTTCTTCATTGTCTTTTTTTTTTGTAAGTAAGCAGTTGTATTAGATCAAAATAGTGTGCAAAAAATTACAAAATGGATGCCAGTACCCAAAGGTAGAAAGGATGGACAACCCTAAAACGTCTGTAAGGACAAACATAGACACAATGACCCGGACATAAGAAAACAGATAAAATAGAGGCTGACTGCCATGCCCATCATTACATCCATACCCAAGGACCAAAAGGTAAAAATTGGCTATCCATGTAGGGATGCCCATAGTGAGGAACACTAAGTCGAACAGGAGATAACAAGTGAACATAAACAGATAGCTACAAGCTGAAAGAAGCCAACCAGAAGGTGAAAACAAGATTATTACATTTTAGTCCACTCCTCAGACCCACTCGGTCTTGCCGAACCTGGACCTTCAGCACTAGGGCGCTCCGCAACCGGACCATCAGCACTCAGAGCCCCAGAACTCGGACTCCCTCCAGCATTGTTCAGAGGCATAGTACGTGGATGGTGTCGATGGATGATAGTTGTTCTGGAACTGTCCGTCGGGAGCTCAATGGACACATTTAAAACATGGAGGTACAGCTCGAAGAGCCTGATGAAGCCTTCAAGATGTTTGGTTAACCTTTTCATTTCCTCGGTTAATGAGTTGAGAGAAACTTCCAACTTATCCAAGCGGGCTGTATTTTTCATCGAGGCCATCAAGTTGGCTTGGAAAGCCTCCTTGACCGCTGCACCTTGGCTAGTGAGGGATTTAGCTAAAAGAGTTTTCATGAACCAAACCATTTCCTGCGTGTGCAAAAATTGTGTGGCCCTCGTGCTTGGGGTGCCAGGGTCAAGGACCCAATCCATCTCCTCCTCTATGTCTTTGTAGTTTAAACTGGATCTGGCCTTACTAGTTTCCTGCTTGAGATCATGGATAATCATCTTTCCCTTGCCAAGGACTGAGTCACGAAAAGTATCCTTAGTTGTCTTCAGATTTTTGGCTACCTTAGAGCTTCGAAGAATACGCTCAGTCATGGCGGAAAACACACAGTGAGATGAAGAGACAATGCAACTCTTTATGGCACTGGAATACCAGAGTCTATCTTTAGCCATGAAATGTAAAAATTTGTGAGGAAAACAAATAGACAGCACCATAATATAAGGCGAAGAGGCCCAGCTTGCGAAATAATGCCCAAGGGATGAGACTCTGTCGGGTCGGCCGCCATCCCTAATCCTCCATAGCAGAGCATCAATCGGCCAATAATGAAATCTAATGCAGCACCAGACAATCAACACAAAACTCAAGAGACTTTTCCACGTGTCCTTACCACCTTTCCCCTTATTCTGATTTACGGGATTTCCTTTATTACAACATCTTTTCCAATATTCAGCTTGGTACAAACTTCTGACTTGCCACCTCTGAAAAATAAAGATCCTTGAAGCACTGGTTGTAGAACCCATCAGAATTATGGAATGTCAGTACTTTGAAGATTATTCTCCATCGTAGCCACACCAGAAAGGTCACTTCTCGAAATGTGCAAACATTCATCCCTGAGGTTAGGAAAAGTTACCTCATTCCAACATGTGTCAATGGCGTCAATTAGATAGTCAAATGCATGGTTAGCCAAGGCGTCTGCTAACGCATTGGCCTTCCTCCGAATTTCATGTAAGACAACACCTGTGAGAGCATTTATATGCTGGGAAATGAGACCAGTAACCATAGCCAGACGCCAATGTTTGGAGACCCTTTCCGCCTTCATTCCATTCTAAATTTTCTTAGCAGCTGAGATAGTCAGTAGGGAGTCCCCTTCCACCACCGCAATGCTATTTCCCATGCGAATAAGGATACACAGACCTTGTTCCAACGCGGAAAATTCAACTTTGTTATTCGTTGCTTCTCCCAAGAACATACTGAAGATGTGCACAATGTCACCTTTGTCATTACGGATAACTCCCCCATAACCTGCTGGACCCGGGTTGCCCCTGGAGGCACCATCAAAATTTAGATTAAGAATACCAGGCCAGGGACACATCCAAGGCTGCTGAGACTGAGGTAGAAGATGTCGTAGAGAAGGGGAGTTGAGGCTCATGGCCGACCCCAAACAAAAACCAAGTAAGATGCGCTTGTCTTCTTCCGAAATTTTCTCCATTTGAGTAGAATTGTAGTGGATTAGCACTGTCTCTTTCATATTCTGCATGATAGATAATTTGATTTCCGCTTCATTCCTGCTTTATTTTTGGAAAATTCTTTTGTTGCGTTCCTTCCAAGTTGACCAAAAAATAAACCCTGGACATAGTTTCCAGAGTTTGTTGACAGTGTCGCAATTAGAGAAATTATTCCTCCAATTGATTATAGTATTCTGAATGGAAGCTCTGTCGTGATTAGTCTGTTTAAAAATTTCCTGCATCCCCATCCAAAGAGAATCCATCCAAAAACATGAATTAAGGATATGGTTCATATTCTCCTCCACTTTAAGGCAAAGAGGACAACAAGAGGGACCCTGGAAGCCCTTTTTGCATAGGTTTTCCCAAGTAAGGGTCTTCCTATGCAGCAAAGTCCATAAGAAAGTTTTAACTTTAGGCCAGATAATAGCATTCCAAACGTTTTGATGCGCTTGCATCTTTTCTTCAAGATGCCTTTTATCTATGTAGAGCTTAGCCTCCTTTAGGTTATAGTTACCTCCCTCCGAATTTCCCCATCTCAACTGGTCCTCCTCTAAGGAGAGTCAGATTTTACGAGACTCCATCACTGAAAATAGGGAGATAGAGAGGTTGGCCATCTCATCCGTATCAGAGGGAATGTTGAGGTTCCAAAGTCTCCAATGAGGGTTCACCTCATTCTCCGCCCAGTAATGAAAAACCTTGAATAAACCTTGTTCCTGGTACTTTCTTTGCAGGGAGAGGAATTCAGGGCATTCCAACTTGGGCAATTGTTGCCAAGCGTCCTCCCAGAAAAGGGCAGTGTTGCCATTCCTAATTTCCCAGAAACAATGATCAGAGATAATATGTCTGTTAGCACTTGATAGGTTCTAGATGGGGGATCCTCTTGGATATTTTTCAATCTTATGAGTTCCTGCTGATTCCCCTCCTTAGCATATTTGGCTTTCCATAGCTTAGCCCAAGGAAAAGTAGGAAATTTTATCCACCTCCGCCATAGATTAAATCCACTGGCTTTATTCACCATTTCTGGGTCACACAGACCAAGGCCTCCCAGGATTTTTGGCTTGCATATCTTCTCCCAAGCCACAAGAGCCCATTTTTGTTTAACTGCTCTGCCGGACCAAAGGAAAGTTCTATTAATATTTCTTATTTTTTGAAGAACTCATTTGGGAGCTGGTAAAATGGATAACATGAATTGCGGAATGGCTTGTAGTACTGCCTTGGTCATCATTAGACGACCAAAAAAGTTCAGGACTCTGCTGGTCCAACTGTTACAACAAGCCTTTAGCTTAGAAAGCAGCGTTTCCCAGTGAATCTTTTGCCAAGGTTTATCAGTTAGAGGGATACCTAGGTATTTGGATGGAAGGCATTTCCTACTAAACCCCAATATAGTAGTGAGATGTCTTTGGATAGCTATAGGGGTGTTGAAAAAGAAAATGGAAGACTTATCAAGGTTAAGGTCCATACTCGAGGCTAAATAGAATAGATCCAGAATGGATTTAAACCCTCAAGCTTCCTTGACCATGGGGGAACCATGAAGCATGGTATCATCAAAAAAAATTTGATGGGTAGTGGGAGGGTAGTTGGATATGGGTTGGAGACCTTTAATAACATTTATAGCTTGGGCCGATTTGATAATCCTGCTTAAGCTTTCCATGATAATGACAAACAGAAAGGGGGAAATGGGATCACCTTGGTGGATACCACAGGAGGGGTTGAAGGGGGAGGAGGGTTCCCCGTTGATAAGGATGGAGAAGTTAGGAGTTTTGACTAAGGCTAAAATCCATTGGATCCAACACTGATCAAACCCAAAAGCAATCAGAATATCCTCAATAAAATTCCAACTCACCTTGTCATAGGCCTTGGAGAGATCCAACTGAATGATCATGCCAGCTTTTTTCTGAGCTTGGAGCATATGAATCATTTCCTGAGCCAGTAACACATTGTCTAGGATTTTCCTTCCCTCGACATAACCAAACTATTCCTCAGAGATAATGCAGGGAAGAATGGGCTTCAATCTATTATCCATTACCTTCGATATTATCTTGTATAACACGTTGCACAGAGCTATAGGTCGGAATTTAGAAGGTGTATTGGCTGCTTCTTCCTTTGGAATCAGGGCAATAAAAGTAGCATTAAGGTACCTTAGGATGGCCTTAGATTGATGTGAATCCTCCACCACTTCCCAAACTTCATGCTGAGCAATGTCCCAACAAGCCTTGAAAAAATCTATGGTGAATTTGTCCGGGCCAGGAGCCTTTCCATTGGGCATATATTTCACTGCCTCTTCCACTTCAGCCGAGGTAACGAGGCAGTTTAGGGAGATATTTTGATCCTCAGTGATGAGATGTGGGATAGAGTTTAGGACCTCTCTTCTGGCTTTCGATATATCAATCACAGGTTCAGTGGCTATTTGGCTAAAATGCTCGACTAGGAAAGAAGATATGTCCTGATGAGAGACGAAAGTGTTTCCATGCTCATCCCTTAAGCTGGTGATCTTGTTCGCACATCTGTATTCCACTATAGAGCAATGAAAAAATTGAGTGTTCTTTTCCCCTTCATTTATCCATTGATTGCGCGATTTCTTCTTCCATAATATTTCCTCCTACTGGCATCATTGATTCCATTTTTGCATGAGGGTTTGTTCCTAGTTGATGGACTCTTGGTGTATGATACCATTAAGCCAATTAGTGTGGATTAGGGTTAATTGATCCTCAAGATATTTCTTATCTTTGAAGATGTTGCCAGAAAATTCTTGGTTCTAGGCTTTAAGACAGGCTTTGATGTGCTTGAGTTTGGCCTTCAGTTTGTACATTCTATTTCCCCGAATGTCAATCGGCTCCTGCCACCACAATTTGATATTCTTCAAGAAGTTAGGATGAGATAGCCAAAATATTTCGAAACTGAAAGGTCTGTTCTTGGGGGTCCCAAGGACATCAGCGTCCAGAGTAACAGGCTAGTGATCATAGCCCCCACAGGGGATGATGTCCGATTCAACAGTCACCCCCTCCAAAAGGATTGAGTCACCGATGAGGAATCGATCAAGTCTGGAGGCTATTTTTCTGTCACACCCTCGCTTGTTGTTCCAGGTGAACAACCAAGACTTGGGGAGGATATCCACTAAGTGAGACTCATGAATGAAAAAATTGAAGGCTTTAGCATCCCTGTGCAAAGCTCTAATGCCTCCCTTATTTTCAGCCAGAGTAGTAATAATGTTGAAATCCCTGCCATATATTGCTTTTGCAAAAGGATATCTTTGATGCAGCTTTGATAGGGCATCTAACAGCTTCAGTTTGTCTTCCAATTTTTGGGGACTATAGACATTAGTGCACATAAACGTGCTGGCTTCCCCTGTTATCTATACTTCCAAGGAAATGTACGATCTGCTGGCTTCAACACTGATAATATTTATGGATTGAGGATTCCAGAAGGAGGCTAGACCTCCGATTGCCCCAAGACCATCATCTTCCATGTATTGCATTCTTTTGTCAATCCTTTTGCAGACTCTCTCGATCTTTGTACTGGAACATTTGGTTTCCTGTAAGAATATCATATATGGGTTTTCATTTTTAATCTTCTTTTTCGGCAGTCTTTTTTTCTGTTGGCTATTGAGCCCTCTTGTATTCCATGAGAGAATCTTCATAATTAACAAAATTAGGAGGTGAACGAGAAAGCCTCAAGGGTTTTCATCTTACCTGAATTGAGGAGAAGCTGACCAAGCTCAAAGAGGGCTTCCCTGTTCATTCTGCGTCCCATTTTTCTTCTATGTTTTACATTGTTGCTAGAGAGGTGAAAACTTTGAGCATTGACTCCTAGGCTTTTGGTAGCGCCATGACCTCTTTTTAATCCATGTAGTTCCACATCCTGCCTTGAGAGGAATAGGTAATTTATCCTGTCTATTTTTTCTTCAGGGACATGTTCCATTCCTTTTTGCTTCCATTGTTCCACCATGGTGTTCAAATCTATATATTCCTTCTCAAGTATATCACTTAGCTCCATATCCTTTGTTCCCATCTCACTGGAAACCATTTCAACATCTCCTTCTAGGTCCGTGGTGAGAATGGTTCATGATTCACTTGCTTTATGACATTCTATTTGCGGAGCTATGATAGTCTACGCCGGCTTGGTCAAAATGTGTTGCTGTTGGTTAGAAGTTGGTACAGACTCCGAAGCAGTGATCTCCTCTTTCAGTATCTCAAAGGAATTGCTCGTGGCCCTGAAATAAGGGCCTCCTTTCTATAGGGCTTTCCTGTTGGTTCTTTGTTTGCTAGTGGGACGAGTGAAGCCATCCTGATTCTTCAATGGAGCTTCTTTGGGTTTCTCAACTATTTTGTTTAAAGGGAATTCCCTAAACAGATGGCCATGTTCATGACACTTCCGACATCGGAAGGGTATTTGTTCATAATCAATAGCTTGAAAAAGTTGCTCATCCCTAAATTCTAACCATAACCCCTCATGTAACGCACCAGATACATCCATTTCAACACATATGTGGGCATAAGAGGTATACCTTTTTTGCAGAGTGGTCTCGGATGCTTGGATGAAGGTTCCCAAAGTGTTGCCAATCTATTCCAAGGCCGCAGGCCACCAATAATCAATAGGAAGAGAGAAGAGTCATATCCACACTGGGACATGTGTGAAGGTTTCAAGCTCTGGAGCAAAGTTCGGCCTCCATGGTCTCATATAGAGACCATATGAGGCATAAAAGTAAGGGCTGTCGTCAAAGATGCGGTCCTTGTCTTCCATGTTAGAAAACGCCACTGTGAAGAACCCTTTCGCTCCCATATGTAGCTTAACATCTCCTTTTGGCTTCCACTGCTGACGGATCTAGAGGCACAACGCTTTCTCTAAAGGCTAGAATCCCATAAATTTGCAGATGACAGCATGGATGCTCATGTGGTCATGATAGTCCTGTAGCTCTGGGTTAGAGATTATGACTTTGAGACTATCTTTGGATTTGCACTTGCATTTCCCCCGATCTTCCATTTTCCGACCGTTAGTGGCAAAACCCCCCAACGTGGCCTCCAGGTTGGCTTGTTCCTCATTACCCTCAGAACCCTTGTATTTTCCTCCTATTTATTGGGTTTTTTTCTCGGGAGTGTGTCCCTTTTGTCTTTTCCTTCTGTGATTTTGATTCCGTTTGTCCGTTTCTGCTGTTGGGTTTCTTTGGAATTCTCTGTAGCCTTCTTCTTGCCTTTTGACTCTTCTTTCTCCAGACTGGCAGACCCAGAGATCTGCACACCTTCCAGAGGTCCTTTCCTTTTTTCCATTGTAATCTCTTTGAAATATGGCCCCCCTGGACCCCCGCACGACACATTTTATGGGCCAAGGCCAACCCCTGCTCATGAAGATCTGCAAACAGGGCTCTGCCCTCCTCTAGATTGCAGGAGAAGACCTAGCCTATTACAGAACTTAACTCCCACCGTTTTCCCTGTTTTCTTCATTATCATTTTCCCAAGCCTCTTCTAATTGTAGATTCATGCATCAATAATATCCTTGGTTAATTAAAATCATTATGAGCTCAATAAGAAGCTCAAATTTCCTTTTTATTTATTTAAATAGAATTTGATTGGATTTTTTTTAATGTTAGAAATAATATTTTGATTTTATTGTTGCATCTTAATTTATTTTAATTTATTTTTTGTAGGAAAGACAATAGAAGGGATATGGAGAAAAATATCTCAATCAATGAGAAAGCTCCAGCAACTAAATATTGAATTTTTGAGCAAATATGAACATTATTGAGGGTTTTTTCTTTATATCTTGAATTATGTATGATGGACAGAGTTTGCATTTCTACAACTCTAGTTTTGAAAGCAAAAATTCAAGTAATGTAAAGTACTATTAGAGACCAAGATTACAGAAAAAGATTCAATTAACTGGTATTTTTGGCATTTCTGTATCAAATACTAGTTTCATTTTTATGTTAATAAAATTGTTGTTTCATTTTATTCATGTTTATGCATTTTTGTTGATATGGATAATTTGTCTCAAATTGTTATGTATCTCTGCTCTTATGAATTAAACTCTAATTTTTTAGTAAACATTACTCAGAAATCTGTCTTATAAAACTGATTTATTAAATAGTAATGTGTTGTGAATTTCTTCCACATATTATTGTATAATTATTGGCTTCACTGATTTGACAATCGATATCATTTTTGTGAATTTCTTCCGGAGTGTTGTTGATTTATTATTTCAGTCAAATAGTCTCAATAGAATATTTTTTGGTACTCACAAATGTGAACTAATTGAATTTCTTCGTTAGTTTGACATTAATCAAAATCCAGACATATTTAAATTCTCATCACTTAATTAATTTTCTTTTAGTTAGGTTAGATTTATATGTACCTAATTGAGATATGATTTAGATTAGTTTCTTTTGTTTGCATTATAGAATAAGTTTGCATTTATATTAAGTTCTATATTATTTTAAGTCCTCTTCTCGAAGAGGCAAAATCTTAGTTTTGGTTTGGCAGAACCAAATTAGCTTAAGGGTCATTCTCTTGCATGATCAACAAGAAGAATTGATCTGATATCCCTGTCTATTGGTAGTTAACGATACATCGTAAACCAATAGCGATAGGGAAAAGGTAACTGGACCTAGTTAAACCATTCGGAGCCACTATCATAAATGGAAAAGGATTTGTATTAAGGTCCGGACCGGGTGGTTATCCCTCAATGTTGTAACAATGATTTTCGAGGCTTGAATAGGCCCATGCTTGGTGGATATTTGGGTCTTTTTCATTAAGAAATGAAAATACTTCTTATGCAAATTTCACTAAGAGATTAGTGGAAAGGCTTGATGGAAAGCATTCTGAAACATCATTGGTGGAACTAAACAAACCAAATCAAATAAACCCTTTGCATATATTGGAGGAACCTCTAAACTCAAATCCATTTCAGAAAATAGTTGGGGAGGCAAGATTTTTGTCTCTTATTCTTGGGCAAGAGGGCATGGAGATTCCTTTTCTAAAATAGGATCCACTTATTGAAAGGTTTCCCATTCATACTAAGGAGGAAGAGAAGGTTGAGGGAAATAACGTTGTCATATATAGAGCACATCTAGTACCTCATACAGAGGTAGATGGAGCACTTGCTCCAAAAAAATGGATTCTTGTATCATTGCAAGGAATTCCCCAGAATCTCATATATGGAGGTCAAGGCACAATCAATGAACATCATGATTGTGAAACATTGCAGATGGAAGGAGAGGGTAGGGAGGAAGGTCAAAATCACTTGATGAGGATCACACACCCCTATCTATTTCAAAGAGTTAATGCAAAGAAGGGGTAAAATGATTTGTGTTGTGAGGGAAAGGGCAAAGTTTTCCATCCATATGTACAGTCTACTCTTGACAATGATGTCTCATTACATGGAGGAATTCCACCTGGGAGGCCACCAGATCTGGAGTTGGTGAGAGACATCTTGCCACTTGGTTCGCCACTCTTAGATTCCAGAGGGGTGAGGTACTTGGAGGAGTCTAGTACAACATAGAGAGTTTTGGATAGACTCAAGGAGGAGAGAGACATTCTTCTATTTTGAGCATCACCCACTCTGACTACATATACTGCACTGGTAGAAGTTGCTGTACTGATAGAGGATGGCACCTTCATGGTGCAAGGAAGCTTCTCCATGGATTTGGAGGTACAGAGGGTAATTCATTTGAGGGAGGAATCCTCCATATATTGGAGTAGATGGAGGCCACTCATGCTTACATTGGCCAAGATCAGGAGGTTCTTTTTGGATGGAAGCTTCTCATGGGAGGCCAACTTCCAAAAGTCACCACTTCTATTTGGGCATGAGCAGCTGAATTTTGGGCATGGCAGCACTATGGAGGATGAATTTTGCATGGGGGATGTCAAAGGATAGGACAAAATCATGTGGGGAGCTTCATATTTTAGAGCTTCAACGCTGTCTCTAAGGAGGATTGATCCATATTGGAGATCTAAACTCTTGGTAGATTACTCCAAGGATCTTAGTGCTTGCATGATTTTTGATGACCCTGATGGAGATGATAGATACATGGTGGCTGGAGAAGTCATCTATTCTTATGGCATAGTCTTCTTGAATATAGTTTCTGAGCTCAAGAAGAAGCTACTGCATGCAGCACATGTGGAATTTCTTTCCATGCACGTTGATGCATTTCATTCTTTGATGGAGGAGTTCACTTGGGAGGGCATCCAATAGGATATACATCAACATATGGAGAGATGCATAGCCTGGATGGTGAGACTTCCCTACTCATTGGGGGTAAGGGAGAAGTTCCAGTTGAGCCATTTCAACTCAAGGACCAAAGTACATGGTGGAGAAGGTACAATTTTGCATGATGATTTGTACTTATTTATTTTATATGAGAAACATGTTGTACCAAGGAGGATTATATATTCTTTCATATTATATTATGATGTACTTGAGGCCAATTGCAGCATTGAGGGTGGCTATTCTATTGGTGGTTTGTGGGGGAAGCCACATAGTTCTTGGTGTGCATCATTGACACCACATTGTACCTTCATTATTCCATCTTATGGGATGATTATGGAAGCAAAAAAGTGGCTGGGAGAGCACTTGTTATTATTTAATTTGAGTTAGGAAAGGGAAGCGCTACATTGATTCCATGTGTGTAACTATGATCCACTTTTCGGTTGTCATATGGCAACATGTTTTCATTGGTTTTTGCTTCCATATATTGCTAATAATCTTATGTTCATGGGGAGCTTTATTTGGAGAGTGGAAAAAGAGTTGGAGGGGCCCATTGGAGGCATGATTCTCCCTACTTCACATGTTTCATGTTTTAGGAGAGAAAATGGGCAAACCATGATTGCCATGATACATCTCTTTTCTTCATGTGGGAGAAGCCATTTAGGGAACTTGAGTTTTTGGAGGAGGCACTTCATGGCTGAATTTTTTGGTGGAGTAGCTTGGGCCATTATTGGAGGCCATGTCATTTCAGCCCAAGATTAGCAGCAGCCCAATACATACCATAAATGGAGAGAGAAAAAAATTGGGTGGAAGGATATAATCTCTCCATGCAGCCCCAATACATTGCATGAACCGGAGGTTGAGGATCCATTTGATGAGCTACTTAGAATGGCTCATTTCATTTGGTTGATAGCATGGTTTTGGGAGTTTCTCATTGGGAATGAGATCTTCTATGCTTTTCATCACTCCTACATTGAGAAGTCTATGGGACAGCAAGAATGTTTCCACTTACATATTCCACCTTTTCAAGATGTAAGCCATTTGGGTTTGCATACTTGGGAAGAAGCATTGGAGGGCAGATTTATTGTGGATTATTTTGATTAGTGGTGGGGACTATTGATGCGGAGGCCACAAGAGGAGGAGGGGAGTAATTTTTCTCTCCTTATATAGTTGCTTGAGGACAAGCAACATTTTGGAGGGGAGGACTGTAATATTCCAAAAATTTAGCCTTAAGCTAAATGGAATATTATAGTTTGTTTTATCACTATATAGGTGAATAAATGGGTGGGAAGGCCCATAAGTCTCCTAAGCTTCAATAAAAACACTTCAAGTGTGAAAGGAGGACCTTTTAGCATCTAAATAATGCACATATAAGTGTGAATAGGGGTTGGATCATGTTGATTCAATCAACTTTGACCAAGTCAACAGTGTTGTTATGGAGGAGTGGAGATTAATTGAGGAATAACGCAGTTTTGGAGGTAGATGGATCTAATGAAGGAAATGACATAATTGAGTGGGGCTAAGGGCAAGCAACCTCATATTATATTTAAGGAAGAGGATGGTAGCCATATGAGCTCATGTTTTAGACTATTATTTTGATATTGGTCTGCTCAGACTTTGCTTCCTCTTGCTGTTTAGCAGGGTAGCTGTGTTGTTTAGCATTAGGTGTTCCTGAGTGGGAATCCCACCTCTTTCCTTGAGGGGTCTCTTGAAAGAGTATTTTATTCATTTCCACATTCATTTTTGTTGAGAATGCAACAAGATGATGAGCTTAGTGGAAAGGATTCGCCTTCACTAAGTGGGCCTGCAAGCTATTTTTGGCACAAAGTTTATTTTTAGACTATGTCTATTTTTAGACATATGGATCATGTTCTATGAGTTGTAGGATGCTATTTGTGGATGGTTGGTCAAGTCAGAAAAAATATATGTAATTTATTTAGATATATCATGAATTGGCTTTAGATTGCCGTTTAAAATATATATGTTTAATATTATTATTTTAACAATATTTGACTAAACATTATCTTATCCTTGAGAATTGCATATGCACAGAAGGCATATGATTCATATGAGAAATGCGCTATTCCAGGGTCAAGGAGCTACGCTAATATTTAGAACCCCATGTGACAGTTTGGTGATGATTGAGAAGAAGAGTTGTATTCGCTTACTAATGTGAATATCTTATTAGTTGAATGTAACAGATGTCTGACTGATTTACACTTAATCAATGGTGAATTAATTATTAATTAATCTACTAATTATAAACCTGCTAAATCAACTAAAGAATACATCAATTAACTTCAGTGCATGGACAGTTTCAGTGGAGACCAGTGAAGAGGTAGGTGAAAGAGAAAATGTGACTATTAGTTGTGACCATACTGGTGCATGAGTTTGCACCACACATTGATGGAGATGCCAATGAGGATTGCGCAGTACACGCCAGGTGGATTTGAACTCAGATTGTGCCATTATTCATCTTGGATTGCGTAGTAGAGGCAGGCTAACAGGTGGAGCAAATTGGAGCATGTGTTTTGCTAGATCTGAGCTTGTGTAGTGTGTAACAATTGGAGATTGTACTGAGAGTTTGTGAGGAGTTTGTACAATGATTTTTACATGATCTCTATCATTATAATATACAGATAGTTGGGGGTTTTCAGCTTTAAGCTTTCCCATAAATACTGTGTTTATATGTGTGATTGTTTATGGTTTTAATGTGCACATGTGATTGTTTATATTTCCGCAATTAATGATCAATAGTAGAAGAGGTTATGTATTATGCATGAAGCTCAAATAGTGTGTGATCAGGATAATCTCGGTGAATAATTTAATAGTTATTCAAATTTCTACATGTATTTGAGGGATATTAGATCATTAGAATGTATTGCAAAACATTGGAAGCGGTTGAGTTTTAGTCAAAATTCTAATTTACAGGAGTGTTTTCGGTGTCATAGAGATGTCTTTCTAACTAAATATGATTGGAAAAGAAAGCCTTTGCCCTTCAGGGAAGCTCAAATTATGCTATGAAGGATAGATGGAGGCTGGCCGGATGATAATGGGTTGAAGGAGTTCATAGATGTCAGTTCCAACTTACTTAGGCGATGCCGCCCATACTTGAGGCTTGGAAAAATAAGACAACAAAGTGTCGAAGGATTCTGTTGGAGGGCGTGAAGGATCACATAGTGTCCAGCCTGCATGGTAAGGCTTCTCCATTCTTGATGTGGAAAGCCTTGACAGATTTATTCCAAAGCAAGAGCGACCAGAGGAAGTTGGCGCTCAAGGATAAACTCAGAAACATAAATATGGAGAAAGGCGACAGTATGCCCAAGTACCTCACGAAGTTCATCCAATGCAGGGATGAGCTGGGAAGTGTGGGGGTGACTGTTGATGATGAGGACTTGGTGAGCTTGGCTCTCCTTGGGCTTCCGAAGAGTTGGCATTCCTATCAAGACTCTGTCAATGGTCGGGAGAAATTTCTAGGATGGTAGCGACTTTGATCAGATCTTGTGCAAGAGGAGATAAGGTGGAGTACCAGGGACAGATCTTCATCAAAGAACTCTAATGAAGAGAAGTGTGCTTTGGATGCCAAAGAAAAGAAGGGGAAGAGCAAGAAAGCTTCTCATTTCGGTGCGAAAGGCAAGAAGCAGGACATGCCCAAGGTGAAGTGCTTTCACTATCACCAACAAGGACATTATGCCACAAATTGTCCGCAGAAGAAGAAAAATAAGCAGGCTGCTGGATCTACATCTGGAGAGGCCTTATCCTCATAGTTTGAGCTGGATTTTTTCACTGATTGCATGCTTGGTCTCAATTGTGATGGGTTCAGTGTGGTTTCTAGATAGTGGTGCGTCTTTTCACATGACAGGAGATCAAGATTTGTTTACTGATCTGGATGAGAAAGATCTTGGAGTGCACATCGAGATGGGCGATGATGGTAGATACAATGCGACCGATATTGGTACCATTTCCTTTGAGAGGGAGTCTGGTAAACCCTTCGTATTGAAGGAAGTGATGCATGTTCCAGGATTGAAGAAGAATCTTATCTCTGTGGTGATGTTAGAAGACAAGGGATATGATGTTGTTTTTAGCGAAGGAAAGGCTTTCCTGTGCAGTAAGGCAATTGGTGAGTCCTGGAGGATAGGGGTTCGAGTTAAGAACCTTTATCAATTATAGGTAGATGGCTGCGCAGCAATGGCAGGCAAAGAAAAAGGAGTGGTGATCCGGGATGATGGCAAGTTGTGGCATCGGAGATTGGGCCACCTTCACCATGGAGCTTTGAAGATACTGCAGAATATTTCTACTGGGCTTCCTAAAGGCACTCTTGCGCAATCAGATCAATGCAAGGGGTGTACCTTGGGAAAATTTGTGAAAGCCACCTTTCACGAGAAGGATAGTCGTGCCACGACAATCCTTGAGAGAATTCACACAGACGTGTGTGGACCTTTCTCAGTAGCTTTGACAGCAAAGAACATGTATTATGTGATATTTTTTGATGATTTTTCTCGTAAGTGCTGGATCTTCTTCATGCAGAAGAAGAGCGAGACATACTCAAAGTTATGTGAGTTCAAGGCACTGGTTGAGAAAGAATTGGGGAAGCAGGTGAAGGCTCTTAGGAGCGACAATGGTGGTGAATTCATCTCTGGCGAATTCAAGGACTTTTGCAACGCAGAAGGAATTCGAAGAGAGCTCATAGCACCTCATAACCCACTTGTTGCAGGGTTGCCGAGTGGCAGGGTCGCTACCCGATTGTGGGTGCCGTAACTATATTAGAGGCATGACTGTGTGGCCTTCCCTAACACTTCGTGGGAGGAGGCATGCAATACTGCAGTATATGTGCAGAACCGTTGTTCTCACAGGATACTTGGCATGAGTACACTCGAGGAGGCGTTTTCTGGTAAGAGGCCTGATATTTCCCATTTGAGGATTTTTGGTTCACCTGTTTACATTCATGAGACGAAGGATGCCAGGAAGAATCTAGAGCCGACTGCAAAGGTTGGGATATTTGTGGGGTACACTGATACGCCCCACAACTATTGTGTGTATTTGCTAGATAGTCGCAAGACTATTGTGCGACGGGATATAAAATTTCATGAGGAGAAAGCCATGAAGTGTTCGCTTGAGAGGGAGCCACACTTGCATGCAGATGAGGAGCTGTTAGTTCCTAAGGATGAGTCTCAGGATGTGGATCAGCCACAAGATGAGGTTCATGGAGTGGAAGAGACCACTCATGCAGCGCCAACCATCAGAGGGCAGAAGCACACTACAGAAGCTGAGCGACTGGCTCAAGATGCAGAGAAGGTTGTAGGAGCACCTACATCACAGTGCAAATAGAGACGGTCACCTAACCAGTATACTGGATACATGGCTCTTATGAGCAATTGTATCGTGACAGAGCCATCCTCTTTCGAGGAAGCTGTGGAGGACCCCGCATGGGTAGATGCCATGGTGGAAGAGTATGATTCGATTGTCAGAAACAGTGCATGGGAGATTGTCCCAAGGCAGGAGGGGAAATCAGTGGTGGGTTCGAGATGGATCTACAAAGTGAAGTAGGCAGTTTACGGGAGTGTGGAGAAGTACAAGGCAAGATTTTTTTCCCGAGTCTTTTCACAGATTGAGGGGATCGATTATGAGGAGACCTTTTCACTTGTCGCAAGGTATTCTTCCATACGGACAATTCTTGCTCTCTCAGTGCAGATGGGGTGGCACATTCATCATATGGATGTAAAGACTGCATTCCTCAAGGGAGTCATTGAGGAGGAAGTGTACATAGAGCAGCCCAAAGGTTTCGAGATCTTCAGTAGCGAGTCGCATGTGTGCAGGCTCAAGAGAGCGCTGTATGGGTTGAAACAAGCACCTCGTGCTTGGTACACACGAATAAACAGTTATTTCACCAGACTTGGATTCTCCAAGAGTGAGGTGGATCCTAACCTATACCAGATTGTGGTGGAGGGTAAGTTGCTGATCATTGTACTTTATGTAGATGATTTGATTTTTCTAGGTGATGAGCTATTGATACTCTCATGCAAGGAGGATCTTGCAAAAGAGTTTGAGATGAAGGACTTGGGCATCCTTCATTATTTCCTAGGATTGGAAATTTGGCAGTGCAGTGATGGAATTTTTGTTTCTCAGGGTAAGTATTCCCGGGAGATACTGGAGAAGTTCAACATGCATGGCTGCAAGCCTGTTGATACTCCTCTTCCTGGTGGTTGGAGGAAGGAGGATGCTACTTCAGCGGAGGTAGTGGATGCCATTGTTTATGGACAGTTGGTGGGGTTGCTTATGTATCTGGTCAATACACGACCCGATATATGCTATGCAGTTAACCAGCTTTCACAAGCTATGGTTAAGCCTACCAAGATCTTTTGGAAGGTGGGGAAGCATGTATTGAGATATCTCAGAGGCACATCGGGATATTGATTGTGGTACAGATAGTCGGATGAGGTGAAGCTATGTGGCTTCACGGATGCAGATTGGGCAGGGAGCCCAACAGGCAGAAAGAGCACATTTGGAGGGATTTTCAGTATCGAGTCGACAGTAGTTTCTTGGTACAACAGGAAGAAGAGATCCATGGCACTCAGTTCAGCAGAGGCCGAGTATATGGCAGCGAGTTTGGCTGCATGCGAGGCTATATGGATTTGGAAGATCCTGGTTGGGTTGTTCGGTTCACACTTAGAGCTTACTGTGATTTATTGTGATAATCAGAGTTGCATCAAACTCTCGGTTAATCAAGTATTTAATGATATATCTAAACACATTGACATCTGGTATCATCATATCAGAGATTGTGTGCAGCGGAAGATCATGTTACTTTCATACATTCCTACGGAGGATCAGGATGCTGATATCTTGACGAAGGCGCTCACCAGGAGCAAATTCGAATAACAGGGGCAGGATAGGGGTTGTAGATAATCCATATCTTGTTGAGAGGGAATGTTGAGAATGCAACAAGATGATGAGCTTAGTGGAAAGGAGTCGCCTTCACTAAGTGGGCCCGCAGGCTATTTTTGGCGCAAAGTCTAATTTTAGACTATGTCTATTTTTAGACATATGGATCATGTTCTATGAGTTGCAGGATGCTATTTGTGGATGGTTGGTCAAGTTTGAAAAAATATATGGACTTTTATTTTTAGACATACTGGGCGGAATCTATTTTTAGATTTCTAGTCTAAAAATAGATATGTCGAATATTATTAGCTCTTAATAATATTTGGACTCTAAACATTATCTTATCCTCTTGGAGCACTTCAGTTAAGTGCACAGAAGTGGCACATGCAACTGACAGAAGGAATTACGCTATTCCTGAGGGTTAAGTGGAGCTATTGCATGGAGACTTCAGTTAGAACTCATGTGACAGAGTTTGGTGGAGTTGATTGAGGAAGTTAGTGGAGTTGTATTCAGTTTAACTCAATTAAACATAGTTGAGCTAGTTGTATCTAGTCTAACTTATTGATACACTAGTGAGAGTGGTGTGAATTAATTATTAATTAATTCACTAATTATTAACTCATAAATCAACTAAAGAATACATCAGTTAACTTCAGTGCATGGACAATTTCAGTGGAGACCAGTGAAGAGGTAGGTGAAAGAGCAGTGTGACGATCAGTTGTGACCATACTAGTGCATGATTTTGCACCACACATTGATGGAGATGCCAATGAGGATTGCATAGTACACACCAGGTGGATTCGAACTCAGATTGGGCCATTATTCATCTTGGATTGCACAGTAGAGGCAGGCTAATAGGTGGAGCAGATTGGAGCATGTGTTTTGTTAGATCTGAGCTTGTGTAGTGTGTAACAATTGGAGATTGTACTGAGAGCTTGTGAGGAGTTTGTACAATGATTGTTACATGATCTCTATCATTATAATATATAGATATTTTTGGGTTTTCAGCTTTAATATTTCCCATAAATACTGTGTTTATATGTGTGATTGTTTATGGTTTTAATGTGCACATGCGATTGTTTATATTTCCGCAAATTGATGATCAATAGTAGAAGAGGTTATGTATTATGCATGACGCTCAAATAGTGTGTGATTAGGATAATCTCGGTGAATAATTTAATAGTTATTCAAATTTCTACAAATTTTTCAGGCCAAGCTACATATTTCTTCATCAGTGCAGTTTCTACAGGTTATTGTGCTGTGTTGCAGGCTGTAGCAGTGGAGGGGTTAGAATCCCACTTTCTGAGCTAGTTTCTCATAGGAGGAAGATTTCCTTCTCTTTGGAGAGAGATCTTGGGCATATTTTAGATCTTTGGCACCAGACCATATATTTACCATCATTTCCAGCTCTATTCCAGCTGGGAATTGCATTGTTTTGGAGAGCATATTTAGTGGAAGATCGTATGGTTCATTTGTAGTGTTTTCTTGTGATTGAGGGGTTCATCCTTTCATGGGAGGAGACGTTTGAGGGAATCTTCATCAAATATTTTATATTTCAGCCCTCTACACTCTTTTTCTTCAGTTGCAGTGAATATTCAACCATTGGGCTTTAGATCCCATCTTGTATAGGGTGTATTTATGAAAACCCTTTCCGGGTTCTTTGTAGGAGTTTGTATTGAGCCTAGATATGTATTGGGCATATCATTTGAGGCATATAAAATCCCTACATCTTTTCTACATGATTTTTTTGTAGCAATGTGTTTATAACTACGTTGTAGCAGTCTCCGACATTCTTGTATTGTGACAACAACTCAATTGTGGAGTGATTTCTTATGGGAGGCTTGTTCCTTCATTGTATATGATTCATGCCTCACTATTATGTATTGATTTTCTGATATAATACATGATTTTATGTATCCATATTGCTCTCCAATGTTTATGAATTGATTTACACTATTATTTCCAGTTTGGTGTTCATCTATTGCTGCATCCCCATTTTGGGATATTACATATGTTCAAAGGCCTTAGTTGCTCTTGGAGTCCTCACAAAAGAGGCATAATATTGAAACAAATACAACACTACACTTCACAACCATAATGAAAGTCCATTATCAAATATTTCATCAACACTAGTGTATGTTTAGAATACCCAGTTCATGAGCTACCATTTGTGTGATGCAAAGATATCTTTCAGTATTTTTCGGTAATTGTTATAATGGAAAAATTCCCTCAAATTTATCCCTGACCATGCTCTTAATATTTTGAGGATTTTTGGAGATACCAGTTATTAACATTATTTCTGCAATGAAAAATGCGCAATTATAACAATATCTAAAAAATGGTCTTCATATTTTGAGGATTGTCGAAGATATCGATTATTAACATTATTTTTGCAATAAAAAATGCACAATTATAACAATATCCAAAAAATATAGAGACCATATACATCCTCATATAATTGCGAGGATAAATCATACAAAATTATGTTGTACTTGTATATGAGTGGTGCATTTGCATATTGTCCATAGTTTGGATCTTTTTCAAGCTTAGAAACAATAAGGAACGATATGGAAGATTATTATCAGTTATAGCCATAATTCCATCTCCATAGCATCATAGCCATAAGTCCATCTCCATAGCACCGAGTCCAACTCTGTAGCACTAAACACCAAAATTGGTTCGATCATTCTTGCTCAGTTATCATTCGTATGGAACCTTAAAATATAAGTTCCATTTTGTCCACAAAAACATAGAGTCCAAACCCTATACTAAGCAGGATTGTGTGTTCTTATGAAGCACTGCATGTCCAAAATTCAAAATTTAAAATCACCTAAACATGTACTAAATCTCAAAGGAAAAATGATTTTTTTAGCAGACCACACATTCTTGAACTAATAATCCCCTATAGAATATAGCTATTTTTAGCTAAAATAATCCTAAAGAAGACTCTTAAGTCACCTTTCCAAAATTTTAGAGCAAAATTAGATTTCTAAACTAGTAAGCCAACCTATTAATTTAGATCAATTTCACTGAAGAAGAGCTTAAAATAAGGGCATATACATGAAATTGAAGAACCTATATAATTAGATCAATTTCACTAAAGAAGAGCTTAAGATAAGGGCATATCCATTAAATTCAAGTACTAATGATTCGTAACTAAATATTTCTTCAGTAAGATATCAAATGCTAGAAAATTAGGGCATATACATTAAATTAAATTAATAATGAGCCCTAACTAAAGATTTCTTTGGTAATTTTCTCTAATTCATCATTGAAAACAACTATCCAAAAAAAATCCTTCGACTCAAGAAATAATGAACTTTTAAATACAGGTGTGCGAGTAATAAAACGAAGTCACTTGAAATCAATATATTCTTAGTTTGAGTATCTAGCCATGCATCGATTCCGACAGTAGCCCTGTGACAATGAAGAAGAAATGAATAGGATCCATCAGGGGAAAACCTCATGAATAGAGCGGTATCTATAATATAGATACAGATTTCAACACATTAAATCTTGGCATACACATGTGCTCTCATCCATGTAATGCTTGGTTTTGTGTTTTTAATTTTTTAATTACTTAATTTTTATATTTAAGTAAATTTAAATATATGTTTATATTTTTTATTTATTTGAATAAATAAATAAAGAAAAATGGTAAGACAAAAATGTAAATAATATAAATAAAAAATAAATTACCATTTGGGTTACATGTAGGCGTGGATGCACGCTACAAGCCATGTGCCCCCATTGCTTAGTATTTGTTTCTTTAACCCAACTTTACAAAGGATGTAATATGCTTAGGCTCTTTTTTTCTCTGTGGTGTGGTCAATTTAACTAGAGAGAGCATCAAAAGCGATCCGTATCACACAATATATACATAACTTCCAGGGCCGAGGAAGTTGATTCAACCATTTGGGTGGATGCTTGCTTGGTGGATGCTTGCAGTGGAGGAGGGGAGCTTTGCAATGGTGGTCTATATGGTTTAAATATTGTTGTTGCTTGCAGTGGATGATGGGATATTTTCATTAACAGATGTTGGAAGATAGTAGAAGAGGCAACCAACTTCTATGAGTAGAGATATTAAGAGACAGGACATTATTCTCTGTTTATCTTGGAAATCTATAGGATGTGAATCTCACAACAGTGAAGTGTGGATAATGTATTCACTCAAACATGCCATTGTTTCTTTCTTATTGGGTACTAGCAGGATCCTTGTTTCTTCCCTTCCTTGTGCCCTTCATACTGCACTACACAATCATTCAAAGATATACGACATCCCTTGATTTATATTCCAAGTTACTAGCATGGTGATGGTGAGAGAAATTTATTTTATAATGGTATTTTTACTTGAAAATTTATAATGGTTTGTTACCATGAAAAATAAAATATGAGCGCTTTATCAATTTAGTTGAATATATTGGCCATAATATGCATTTTGGCTACTGTATTTCCAATTTTTACATGTAATTTGGTGGTGCTTTCGTGAAATTATTGTTGCAAATTACTTTGATCATGGAAAATTTATTTATATCAAAATATAGTTTATTATTTCAATGACATCTAAAAGTATCATTTTTACCACCAGTAGGTCTCCTAATTTGGCATCTCAGTTATAAACGAAAAAAATGCAGCAGAAATGGACAATTCCTATCCTTTCTGTCACTCCCTCCATTATGTTCCTATCGTTTATGTCACTCCCTCTGTTTTATAGAGAAAATCCTCTTTTTGTCTCCCTCTATTTTATGGATAATTTTGAACAACACCCAAGCACTAAGACTTTAATCCATCCCATCAAATTGTAAATGGAGGGTTATGGTATACAGCTGGTGGCAGGTGTAAATAATAGTAGAGAGATGGTGGCAAGTGTAAATAATCGTGGCGGCCAACAGTCAGTGATATGAATTAAAAAAATCAAACTCAATGACACAATCTCATAAAAAAACCCAAATTTTTATGGTAATTTTGCATTTAAAATTATTTAATTTCTATTTTCCTACTCCATGATTCAATAAGAATATTTACACTCTTATTGTAGGCTTCTCTCCTTTCAATCCATGTTTTCCAAGATTTCTTGGGTTGAGCCACTAATATTTCATTCAAATTTTTGGGGATTAAAACAATGCTAGAGTCACTCATAATATTTCTCCTCTTACATTAAATGTTATATGTGATAGAAAAATCCTTACAATACATTTTGAACCTTAAGAAAATTTTGCGGCCAACATACTATCACTTCTCTTTTGACAGTTGTCTGCTGACGTGTCTTTTCCTTTGCTATCACACAGCTCCACCGCTTCACCACTTGTTCACTGTAGATTTTCAGCCATTCTACCACTTGTTCACTTTAGATTTTGGGCAGATGTCCTGTACCATAATTATTAAATATTTTGTGATATTTCCAGAGCCCATTCAATGGCCAAGTTTGGAGCTTGGATTTTAGATTTTCGACCATTTCACCACTTGTTCACTTCACATTTTATGTATATATCCTATACCAGAACTATTGAAGGCTTTGTGATATTTCCAGATGTAACACCCCGTTTCATGATTAAGTAATATGAATATACTTTATGATACATTAATATTCATTTTTAATAGAACTGACTAACGAATATGATATTCGCTATTAGGATTTGAATGTAATTATAATAAAAGAAAATATGGATGATTTTTTGTGGAGTAAAAGAAATTAACTGAATGGTAATTGTTTCAGAAAGATGCTAAGGGTTAAACAACTGCAAGTTGATTAGGAGTTGTCCAGCTGGTAGGTTTTCCAGTGGAGCTCTAGACCCTGAGAAGTATAGATTGGATTTGGAAGTCCTGAGGTCTATATTCTCAATAAATATTGTTTGCTGCATAACGCTCTGGGGGGAGTAGAGGACGTGATTACCTCTCTCATGGCTGGGAAAACCATTAGTTAACATGACAGACAATGAGATAAGTATAGAATTAATATTTTATTTTTTGTTTCCTTATGCATGACAGACTAGGTATGATATGAGATTTGAAAATAATTTTAGTTTTTCTCACTATATTGATAAGAATGAATATGAGTATTCTAATATTTAATGCTAGGAGAATATTTAATTTAGAAATTGTAACATATAAAGTGTGATTTGTTAAACATGAACGAGATAACATGGGTGAACAAACTTAAAGACCTAGTATAGGAAAATTCATTAATTAAATGAAGAAAAGGGAAACATTCTATCAAATGAGTTATATTGTAAACTCCATATCACTTACCAAAACAGGTTAAACATATATTTTTTCCAAAAAAATTTAAAATATTCGTAAAGAATTACATGTAGTAGAAAACAACTGAAAAGAGGAATTTCCTGCAACTATAAGGGCACTAGGGTTTAACACTGAGCCCTGTAGAGACAAGGCAAGGGTCATGGTCCCCTGGCCAAGACATGTTTTCAAACATCAAGACTATATATTATATTACAGAAGAAAAATATGATTTATAAAGTTTACCATGGAAGTTCATGTAACAAAAACGTCTTCAAAATATATAACAGAGTAATAGAAATCAAAAAGTATAGTATGCATGTCGGCATAGAAGATAACAGTATCTAGCAACATTAAATTTTAAACATCTACATATAAACTTTCATATACAAAGAAATAAGAGTATACATACAAGAATTTTAGACAATCTGTTGATAAAACATGAATCCATAAATAAAATAACCAATGAGAAAAGCATCCATAACAGGGTTCATAAAATTAAAACCAACAAATCTTTGAAATTCATATTATATACAAATTCCAAAACGAATAACTTAAATATTCATTGAAAGAACCCGACATAGGGGCTTAACATCCGATGTAACACATAACCCTCATAGCTTAACAGAACAACTACAGATAGTCTGTCACTAGAAGCACGAATAGACATGAGGAATAACAAAGTGACCCAATTAATATTCAAGATGGAACTCCATACAAAACATATGTTGGAACTGTCGAATCTTGAGGCACCCTGTACACACAGAGGTTTACCGTCAGTCGACATAAAGAAAAACAGGCTTGTGCAGATAATAGCTAGACTGGAGAAATAGTCGAGACTTACTGGTAAAACTTAATGGAGGAGTTGGAATGAGAGTTGGTCTCCCTTTGGAGGAATTAAATTGTAAACCCATACCTAGAAAAGAAATAATTACACAGTGGATTGATTAAATGAAAATAATACCGAAGAAAATAACTTAGAAAAGAAACTGGTAATGTTAAATGGAATCAATGATGCAAGATTACCTGGGGTTTTCATGTTACAGAGCCCTGCTCTGTTCTCACATCTTCGTAAACCAAAACATGCATCCGGTGAGACCGAGCGTAGAATATCCTCAACAGAAGCAAGAGAAACATGCTTACTGTTAGCGGTGAATGCACTAGACCTAAATTTAAGCTTAGAATAAACTAAATCTATCTCAATACACAAATATAACAACGAGAAAAAATAAACATCAGAGATGAGCTCATTTGGGTAGGTTTCAAATGAGACAACCCTTCTTGCAGTAAATAAAAAATGACGTAGAGTGAGGAGGATGTTTGCCTATGTAGGGTATGGAAAATATGGCATGAAAAATGGTCTTCAATATTCATTAACTGATGTCCTCATACCAGCAAGAAACTAGAACCGAGAAATCGAGAAATAATAGAGCAGAACGAGAGCCAAGCACAGTGGAAAAATGAGACAGAGTGTTCATGCTCAGGTGAGTGGTTACCCTAACTACTCCTAAGGCCCTTAGATCCATTGGTTCAAGGGTTAAACCCATATATAGACAATATCTCAGCAACCAATGATCGAGGTGGATATTGTGTTGTGTGTGGAGCCTGATTATCTTGTTTACTTTGTATCACAGCATTGGACCCCTGTACCTTAAAAGGGGAGGCAACGCCGCCCATAATTAATCGATGTCGTGGGGGGTCTAGGAAGGGGCAGCAACACTTTTCGGAGCCCCCCCCCCTGGCAGGGGTTTTTGGGGGCAGCGCCCCCGAAGCTAAAAACAGATGTAAAATTTCCTTGTAAAAATATAGTAATTTCTAGTCAATTTGGGCCGTTCATTAGGCAAATGATCTGACGGTAGAAGTTATGTTTAAATTAGGGTTTTTTTACCTAGAAGGCAACCCCTCACTTTTATGAGGGCATTGTATTGCGGCTGTGCATTGGTTGTGTATTCTCGGAGCGAGAAACAGAGAGGGAGACTGTGAGAGAGAACAGAGGATATTACAGCGGATCTGCTGTAGGTTTTATCTCTTCATTTTTTGCTAGATCATAGAAAGGAAGGACTAGCTGTTTGGGGTGGATGTAGCCCAAACGGGGTGAACCACGTATATCTGTGTATCTCTGGTTTTATGTGTTTTGTGTGCTTGTATTTTCCGCATATTTGATGTGTTGAATTGCTCTGTAATATTTAATTTTCTAAAAAATGGTATCAAAGCCGAAGGTGTATTTGGCTGATAAACTCTCAAGAAAGAAGGGTTCCTGGTTCGAGTGGGAGCAATGGTAGACGATGGTAAGTTTAGGGTCAAGAAATTTAACGGCCAAAACTTTCTACTGTGTAAGATGCAGATGGAATATTATCTATATCAGAAATATTTGTACCTACCATTGAGCAGAAAAACAAAGAAGCCGACGGCCATGAAAGACGCAAAATGGAACATTCTCGATAGAAAGGCACTTGAAACAGTACGGTTGTGTCTTGCAGCATCATTCACCTTCAATATTTCAAAGGAAAAAACAACAGAGGGTTTGATGCAGACGTTGGCGAAACTATATGAAAAACCCTCGGCCTCAAACAAGGTATTTCTTATGAAATGACTATTTAATATGAAGATGTCGGAAGGTGGATCTGTTGCAGACCATTTAAATGAATTTAATAAAGTTACCAGTCAGGTAAGTTTTGTAGGGGTAAAATTTGATGATGAAGTTAGAGCTCTACTATTCTTGTGCTCATTTCCAGAGAGTTGGAATGGTTTAGTAATGGCCATTAGTAACTCTGTCTCTGGATCTAGTACTTTAAAGTTGGATGATGTTGTTGGTGCTATCCTTAGCGAGGAAATGCGACGGAAAAGCTCCGATGAGACATCAGGTAATGATTTGAGTGCAGAGTCTAGGGGAAGAAGAATGGAAAGAGGAAAGAGCTCGGGATATCATATTAAATCAAGGAAATGTAGATCCAAGTCCAGCTCAGGAATAGTGTGCTGGAATTGTGGAAAGAAAGGACACCTAAAGAAAGACTGTAGATCTCGGAAGGGAAAAGAAGGAGACACACAACAATAAAACAATCATGAAGCAAATGTGACAGGTGATGTGTTACAAGATGCTTTGATTCTTTCTTTTGAAAATGTTACTGATTCTTGGGTTGTAGATTCAGGGGCTTCATTCCATGCCACACCTGATAAGAAATATTTTCATGACTATGTTCAAGGAGATTTTGGACAAGTTCGTTTGGGTGATGATAAACCCTGTAAAATTGTTGGAATGGGTAAAGTTATTGTAAAACAATAGAATGGAAACCAATGGCTACTAAAGTTGGTAAGGCATGTCCCAGATCTGAAGAAAAATCTGATTTCAGCAGGGCAGTTAGGCAGTGAAGGTTGTGTGACAACTCTCACAGATAAAACTTGGAAGGTCACCAAAGGAGTGCTGGTAATAGCAAAAGGTGAAAAGGTTGGTACATTGTATTTATGCAATGGTATTTCTAACTTTGTTAATGCTTTAAATTCCAAAGGAGCAAATGCAGCGTTATGGCATCATAGGCTCGGACACATGAGTGAGAAGGGAATGAAGATTCTTCACTCAAGAAATTTTTTTCCAGGATTGAAGAATGTTGATTTGGATTTCTGTGAGAATTGCATTTATGAAAACAGAAGAGAGTCAGATTTCTCAGAGTTGGGAAAGAAAAGAAGAGAAAAAAATTGGAGCTTGTGCATACAGATGTATGGGGACCTGCTCAGGGATCATCTCTCGGTGGCTCTCATTATTATGTTACTTTTATTGATGATGCAACTAGAAAAAATGGATTTATTATATTCAGAATAAATCTGATGTATTTGATACTTTCAAGAAATAGAAAGCTTTGGTTGAGATTGAGACAGGAAAGAAGTTGAAGTGTCTCAGATCAGACAATGGATGTGAATATTGCAGCAAAGAGTTTGATGGGTACTGTTCAGAGCATGGAATTCGTAGAGAGAAGATAGTTCCAAGAACACCACAAGAAAATGGTGTGTCAAAAAGGATGAACAGAACAATCATGGAGCCTGCAAGGTGCATGAGATTGCATGCAGGATTGCCTTTACAATTTTGGGCAGATGTTGTAGATACTACTGTTTATCTAATAAACATAGGGCCTTCAAGTTCCTTGGATGGTGGTATTCCAGAGGAAGCATGGACAGGTAAAAATGTAAACTCATATTTTTTAAAGCCTTTTGGTTGTGAGGCCTTTGTCCATATTAATAAACAAAACAGAACAAAGCTTGAGGAAAAATCAAAGAAATGTACCTTTATTGGATATGGTGCTAATGATTTTGGTTATCTCTTATATGATTATGAAAATCACAAAATCATTAGGAGCAGAGACGTAATATTCAATGAAAAGGTCTTGTATAAGAATCAGTTGCAGGAAAAGAAACAGGAAAAAGAAAGCAAGGAATACGCGTTTCTTGATGAGATATCTGAAAAAGTAAAGGTGCTTGAAAATAATAATAATCAACAACCACAGCAGCAACAACCACCACAACAGAAACAGGCACCTCAAACACCTGAAAGTGGTGTTAGAAGATCTACCAGGATAAGTAGACCCCATGAACGATACTCTCCTTCATTATATTATTTATTGTTGACTGATTCTGGTGAACTTGAATTTTATGAAGAAGCAATGCAAGTTGAAAGCGGGAAGAAGTGGGATCTAGCCATGGAAGAAGAGATGGACTCCTTAATGCATAACCAGACTTGGGACTTAGTCAGGTTGCTTGCAGGTAAAACTACATTGAAAAATAAATGTGTTTATAGGCTGAAGGAAGAAGATGGAGGAAAATAGAGGTACAAATCTAGACTTGTGGTGAAGGGGTTTGCACAGAAGAAAGGTATTGATTTTGATGAAATATTTTCTCCTGTTGTTAAAATGAATTCAATCAGAACTATTTTAAGTCTTGTAGCAGCGGAATATTTACATCTTGAAAATTTATATGTAAAGACAACATTTCTCCATGGATATTTTGAGGAAGACATATACATGCAGCAACCAGAAGGATATGAGGTAAAATGGAAAGAAAAATTGGTGTGCAGGTTAAAGAAGAACTTGTATGGCTTAAAACAGGCTCCAAGGCAGTGGTATCTAAAATTTGACAAGTTTATGTCTGAACAAGGTTATACTAGATGTCACTCTGATCATTGTGTTTATCTAAAAAGGAGAAATGATGGCAACTATATTATATTGTTATTGTATGTAGATGACATGCTTGTTGCACAATCTAACATGCAGGAAATAAATGTGCTCAAAATAAAATTGGAAAATTCATTTGCAATGAAGGATTCGGGAGCTACAAAAAAAATCCTTGGTATGAGGATAACTAGAGACAGGAAAAATCACAAATTAACACTGTCTCAGAATGAGTACATAGAGAAGGTGTTGAAAATATTTAATATGCAAAATGAAAAACCAGTTAGTACACCTTTTGCTAGCCATTTCAAACTTAGTAAGGAGATGTGCCCAAAGACCCAAGAAGACATGGATTATATGTCTAAAGGTCCATATGCATCAATAGTTGGAAGCTTAATGTATGCAATGGTCTGCACAAGGCCTGATATTGCAGATGCAGTGGGATTTGTAAGCAGGTACATGAACAATCCAGGAAAAGAACATTGGATGGCAGTAAAATGGATTCTCAGATATTTGAGAGGTACCACAAATCAAGCATTATGCTTTGGTGGTTAAAACATTGCTCTATAGGGATATGTTGATGCAGATATGGCAGGTGATAGAGATAACAGGAGGAGCACTACAGGATATGTATTTACTGTAGGTGGAACAGTTGTCAGTTGGGTTTCAAAAATCCAAAGTGTTGTTGCACTTTCAACAACAGAAGCAGAGTATGTTGCTGCTACAGAGGCTAGTAAAGAAATGATTTGGTTACAAAGGTTTATGGGTGAATTGGGTAAGAAGCATGATATGGGCACGCTATACAGTGATAGCCAAAGTGCCATTCATCTTGCAAAGAACTCATCATTTCATTACAGGACTAAACACATACATCTCAAGTACCATTTCATACGATCAGTATTAGAAGATGGAGAGTTGAAGCTGGAAAAGATACACACTAGCCAGAATCCTGCAGATATGATAAAAAAAGTTGTAACCAGGGATAAACTGAGAATGTGCTCAGTTTCAATTGGTATTCAAGGATGATGATGAAGATGAGGAACAACCAGGTCCAAAGAGGAGTCATTGTCTAGCAAATGAAGCAGCGGTGGAGTTGCTACAATCAGTCTCCAAGTGGGAGATTGTTGGGTGTGGAGCCTGATTATTTTGTTTACTTTGTATCACAGCATTGGACCCCTATACCTTAAAAGGGGTGGAAACGCCACCCGTAATTAATTCGTTGCCGTGGGGGGTCCAAGGGTTTTTTCCCTAGAAGGCAACCCCTGAATTTTATGAGGGCATTGTATTGCGGCTGTGCATTGGGTGTGTATTCTCGAAGCGAGAAACAGAGAGGGAGACTGTGAGAGAGAACAGAGGATATTATAGCGGATCTGCTGTAGGTTTTTTCTCTTCATTTTTTGCTAGATAATAGAAAGGAAGGACTGGTTGTTCGGGGTGGACGTAGCCCAAACTGGGTGAACCACGTATATCTATGTCTCTCTGGTTTTATGTGTTTTGTGTGCTTGTATTTTCCGCATATTTTATGTGTTGCATTGCTCTGTAATATTTAATTTTCTAACATATTGGTGGCCACCCTCCTATTCCACTTGGTGCCCCACCATTGTCTCTTTCAGTTTTTTTTTTCAAAAATTACTATTTTTAGCAGTTTTTCAGGTCCGGAACTTCTGAAGTCGTTTTGAAACCCCAAACAGAGATAGTATGTCAAGTTTATTTCCCTGGGAATTTGAAACACCAATTTACCCAAATGGGGCCCATAGTTTTGGCGCTTCATCTCCTAGGGTTAGGTTTTTGGATGTTTAGAATTCTCCATTGTTTCTCCATAATCAATAGGTCCTCAAGCCTCATTGTAATACAATTCATAGGTCTGTAGTCACCACATCTCTTCTCAGAGATTCACTACCAACACCCTAGATATTTTATTTCCATCATGTTTGTAAGCATATTTCTATGATTTGATATTAATGAAATGAAGTCTTATTTCCGTTGTATTTCTATGTGTGGTTATTTTTGTTTCTATTGTGTTTCTGCATAAATCTGAATTAGTGGTATTAGAGTAGTCTGATTTTTCTCGATCCTTCTTTTCATGTCCCCAACGAGGTCGAGGTATAAGGAGTTAAGGCTCGATCTGGTGGAACCTTTGCAAGATCAGCCTCGTAAACCCTAATGGGCGCCCATGTGGGACGAAAAGAAAGATGAGGGAGCAGGATATCCTATCAAAATGTTGCTTAAGGAGGCCCTCCAAAAACAAAGGAACACGATGATGGATAACTTTGCCCAGATCCTTCAACGACTGCCCACCGACGATGCTTCTGCGTCTAACAGTCACTCTGGAGGCACGACTCCCTTTAAGGTACAAGTAAAATTTGACATTCCCATATTTGAGGGTCAAATAGATGCAGATGTCGTAGATAGATGATTGAATTTATTAGAAGTATGTTTCTCAGTTCATGATTTTTCCGACCGGGAGAAGATTATTTTTGCACTCCTTAAAGCTACCCCCCATGTCAAGGACTGGTGGGAAACCAGCTGTGAGAAAAAAAACGAGACAAAACCCTCTCTATTCTCAGCCGTACCCACTTGGAATTCTTTCTAAGATGCCATCAAGGAACAATACTATCCCGTGGAGAGCTATCAGGACAAGTACATACAATGAACCATGCCGCGGCAACAAAGGGATCAAGATGTGCATAAGCTAAAGAATCTATTCCATACCCTACGCACAAAGTTGGGTATCAAAGATTCAAAGAAAAATTTGGTGCTAAAGTATCGCGGTTTTCTGCACAGACACATTCAGGAGGAAATGGAGTTCCTTGACATCTCCTCGCTTGGTACAACATACCGGTATGCTACCAAGATTGAGCAGAAATTCCAACAGAAGAAGCGCGACTTTGGATCTGTGAATCAAAAGCAAGAAAAAGGTGCCCCCAAACCGCAGAACAAAGGACAAATCCAAGGCATGGCGACCCAAGACAACCTGCCAAAGACACAAGCAAAGAACAACACCGCAAAGCCAAAGAAGGACACATGAAAGTGGTGTGAGTTCCATAAGAGCTCCACTTACAACAAAAGTGAGTGTCTACCCAAGCAGTCATTGGTGGCCAAGATGAGGGCTTCTGAATCAGATGCATGCTCTGAATCTGAATCTGAACCTGACAAGGTGAATGACAAAGGGAAGTAGATTATTGATGCAAATCCAAACGCCACTGTTGCCACTATGAAGATCCAAAAGGAGGAACCAGAAGATCCAGAGGAGGCAGAGCGTCTTTTCCACTCCTAGATGTGGGTAAAGGGTTCCCCGCTACGGTTCATTTTCGACAATGGGAGCCAAAATAAACTCATTTCAGTAGATTTCGTGAAGCAGTTGGGCTTGCTGACCACAACGCACCCACAACCATACACCATCGGGTGGCTTCACCAAGGACTGGATCTTTGCATTAGCCAATAGTGTCGCCTTCCTTATAGCATCAAGCCCTTCACAGATGAGGTATTGTGTGACATTTCTCCTATTGATGTTTTTGATGTATTATTAGGCCAACCATGCTTGTGGAAGCGAAATGCTATGTATGAGTCCCGACCTCGCGCTGTTATTGTTACTTTGGGGAATAAATTATACAGGATACCAGAGGTACCACCATCTCCCACTATCTCTTTGGTTACTACAAAACAATGTAGTAAGCTCATTTCCCAAACCAGGAAATTTGTTTTCTTGATGATCCGCCCCTAGGGCAAGAAGAAGACTGTGGCCACGACCTCTAGACATGGATCCTCTACACGACAACAAAAAATGGACATGGTTGTGGAGGAGTATGGGGACATCTTCACCTCACCCACATGGTTGCATCTACACTATCAAGTCAAGCACCCCATTGACCTAACCCCAGGTGCACCGCTACCCAATGGACCGATATATAGGCGCTCTATTCTGGAGAATGATAAAATCAAGAGGCAGATTCAAGAGCTACTATAGAAAGGTCACATCCGGCCAATTTCATCGCCTTGTGGGAGCCCGATCATGTTGGTACAGAAGAAGGATGGGACTTGGAGACTCTGTATTGATTATCGGGCGCTGAACAAGATCACTATCTGGAATAGGTACCTGATCCCACGGATTGATGACCTTCTGGACCAACTCAAAGGGGAAAAATATTTTAGCAAGATCGAGTTGAAGTCTAGGTATCACCAGGTACCAATCAAACCCTCTGATGTGTGGAAGACTGCCTTCAAAGCCAAGGAGGGCCTTTTTGAATGGCTAGTCATGCCTTTCGGATTGAAAAATGCTCCCACAACCTTCATGAGGTTGATGGAAAAAAATCTTGCGTCCATTCACCAACTCATTTGTAGTGGTATACTTGGATGACATTCTTATCTTCAGCCAGACTTGGGAAGAGAACCTCCACCACATCCGAGAAGTCCTCCAAAAACTGCGAAAACATAAGTTGTGTGCCAATTTTGAGAAGTGCACTTTTGGCATGACCCAGGTTCAATATCTAGGATAAATTATTGATGAAAGGGGGGTGCATGTGGATCTAGCCAAGATCCAAGTCATTCGGGATTGGCCATCCCCAACCACCCTAACAGAGCTTCGCAGTTTTCTGGGTCTTGCTAATTTCTACCATAGGTTCGTGTTGGGATTATCTCATATCACTTGGCCCTTGAGTCAAGTCACCAAGGGAGGAGGGAAAGAAAAATTCTATTGGTCAGAATCTCAATAGAACGCATTTGTAGAATTGTAACATCACCTTTGTTTTTCCCCAGTGCTCACATTACCAGACTTGCAACAACCATTTGATAGTTCGTACTCAACAGGGGCATCCAGTGGCATATCACAGTGAGACATTGTCCGACACAGTTTGAAAGTATCCCACTTATGAAAAATAAATGTATTCCATTGTGCAGGCTTGTTGACAATGGAAGCATTAGATTTTTGGGATGGAGACAATCATCCACATAGACCATGGACCCTTGTAGTTCATACAGACATGAAGGAAGTTGCAGAATGATCGCCATCAGAAGTGGTCCACATATCTGCAACAATTTCATTTGAACATCAAGTAGAAGAAGGGTAGCACCAATAATGTTGTAGATTGCCTCAACCGACCACCGATCGTGGCCATAACCACCATCCTCAACTCTTGTGGGCATGAGACTTCTGATTGGCTGCTTCTCTACAAGAGGGATCTTGAATTCATCCATACATAAAAGGCACTCTTGGGGGGTATGCAAGTTCCAAATTTTCACCTCCAAGATGCATTATTATGTCACCTAGGACAACTTTGTGTTCCTTCAAGCGAGTGTGCCAAGATGATATGGGAAGCGCACTAAAGTCGAGTTGCTGGGAATTTTGGGGTCGAGAAAATAGTGGCAATACTGTAGAAGTATTTCTATTGGCTGAACCTTCGACAGGATGTCGGGAAGTACATCAGATCCTGCACTACGTGCACCATTGCCAAACCGACCATCAAGAAGCAAGGGCTCTATACTCCGCTACCTATCCCTAGTTGACCTTGGGAATCCATCTCCATGGATTACATGTCAGGCCTTCCTTCTATTAAGCATGGAAATGAGTGTGTTTTCGTGGTCGTCAACAGATTCTCAAAGATGGCCATTATGGCGGCCTGCAAGAAGAATATCACAGCATAAGCCACTGCTAAACTCTTCTTTGAACGAGTGTGGGTGCACTTTCGGATGCCACAGTCTATCATATCATATCACAACAGTAGGTTCCTTAGCACATTTTGGTTCAGCCTCTGGTCAATGTTGGACACCAAGCTCACCAAGTCCAAAAATTTCCATCCCCAAACTGATGGCTAGACAGAGGTCATCAACAGGATGATTGTACACATTCTACGCATGTACAACTCAAAGCATCCACGCACATGGGATGAGAGCCTTCCCTATGTACAACACAATTATAACTGGGCTCTCCACATCTCAACTGGCCACAACCCCTTTCAGGTGGGCTTGGGATTCTAGCCACTATGTCCCATTGACGTAGCCATGTGATTTGCAGCTACTCAGGCCGATTCGGCTCATGTCTAGTCTGAAGCTGACAAAGAAAACAACTTCATCAAGCACATTCAACACATTCTCTAATAGGTTCATGACATATTGGATAGAGCCAATGATAAGTACAAGCAACGACATGATCAACATTGGGTGCCACACAACTTCCAGGTGGGTGAAAAAGTGTGGCTACATTTGCAAAAGGAGCACCTCACTCGACCCCGCCACAAGATTCACCCGCTCCGATATGGGTCGTACACCATCACGAAGGCTGTAGGGAACAATGCCTTCGAGCTCAGTATTCCATCATTCCTTGGTCTACACCCAGTATTCAATGTAGACTGCCTCCGTCCCTACTTCCCACCTTTATTAGACACTTCTGACATTGCAGAAGAACTCACACCAAACGAGTTAAACCAAGACTACATGGAGTAGGCCACCACATACTGTATCATGGACATGCAAATCAAGAACACTCGCCGACAAAAGATAGAACTATATCGGGTTGTCAAAGCTGGCCAACTCCTGCACCAAGGCAAGTGGTTCACCAGGGACCAAGTTCAATAGAAGTTTCCTCATCTCATGGAGGAACTCAACGCAATGGGGACCATTGCTTCCTAAGGGGGAGGAATGATCCAGGTGGATATTGGTGGCCACCTACCTATTCCACTTGGGGCCCCGCCATTGTCTCTTTTATTCTTTTTTTTTTCACAACTTACTATTTTTAGCATTTTTTCAGGTGTTGAACTTTCGGAGCCATTTTGAAACCCCAAATGGAGATAGTATGCCGAAGTTACGTCCCTGGGAAGTTGAAACACCAATTTACCCAAACGGGTCCCATAGTTTTATCGCTTCATCTCCTAGGGTTAGGTTTTTGGACGTTTAGAATTCTCCATTGTTTCTCCATAATAAATAGGCCCTCGAGCCTCATTGTAATATAGTTTAGAGGTCTCTAGTCACCACATCTCTTCTCAGAGATTCGCTACCAGCACCCTAGCTATTTTATTTCCATCATGTTTGTAAGCATATTTCTGTGATTTGATATTAATGAAATGAAGCCTTATTTCTGCTGTGTTTTTATGTGTATGGTTATTTTTGTATTCTATTGCGCTCCTGCATAAATCCGGATCAACCAAATATTTAGGACAAGTGTACAATCACAGTACTAAAAAGAGCCAGGTGTCTATTGAACAAATAAACCAAAATCAAAATCCAATCGTAGAGTTAATAGTTGTTTGCAAACTGTATGAAATCTCTTCCTAATCATATTAATTATCACATGAAAACAATTTTACAGAGCAATCAAGGATATGCTCATATTTACCGAGAATGATGTTAAGTGATGGTACTCTCGGATTTTATAAATATATATTCCAATGTATAGCGTAAAGGGTAAATACACTATGGCGATGACATGTTTAACATTTAATGTGGTGGAGGCATGTATTATTCTATCTCTAATGTAAAGGAAATGAAATGTAAGTCTATACCTTATACGTATAGAGAAAGTATACTTTATAGATAATATGAAATTAATGTATATAAATTGTATTTATAAATCATGCTATTATAAGGTGTGATTTAGGATTATGTGACTAGAGAATTTATTTCTATTTAGGACTTATTTTTAGGAATCTAGATGATATTAAGAGATGTGCCAAGTTTGACTTAGGTAATTTTTTTTTTTGGGTGATTTTTTTTTAAGTCTATAGTTGTGACAAGTGGTATCAAAAAAAAGTTTACACACTGGGGCAAGATGGGCCAATGTGATAAAATGGATGTTTTCATTTTGTGCTGGTGTTGAAAATTGTGCACAGTGACAGGAAGGGTATCAAGAAGATGCAATGAGGAGAGGAACTAGTCATAAAACGCCCAGAAATACAGAGGAAACCCATCCCTTGCCCAATCCTGAGTTCAACCCATAAATGTGGGTGCAGTTAAGTGTATACCAACACCAAAAAACTAGTATAATACTGGAGGAGAAATAGCTATAGAAAAATATTTTGTTGGATACGATACAGTAGCTTCAGATAGAGATGACTCCAGTTTGAAGTGATAATGATAATTTAATGATAGAACAAGAAAATACACTTAAGAGCCTCTCGAATAAGCAGAACCATCACACTGCACAACCTAGTCCGGAAAGGGACACCCATAGAGAAGGTGAGAAACAATAGCAAGTACATGGTAACCGAGAGGGGATACGAACTCAATAGAGTAACAAGAGTAGGTATTATAACGAAGCTGAATCTGGTAATATTTTAGATCATCAAGAATTGAATAAACATACAGTGCAGTTACAAGGGGAATTTCAGAAAATTAAACCCCCTACATTTGATGGAGAGGTTGAGGACTTGCCCGCGAGACCTGACTTTTCGCCAACAGATGGCAGAGGCCTGCATAATAAATATGAATAATTATTTCCAAGTTTATGAATACACCAACAAACTCAAAGCTTTCCTAGATATCTACCAATTGAAGGAAAAGGCTACATTATGGTGGGAGGAGGTGAAAAATGTAGGTAGAATTGAAGACCAGAAGGTGACATGGGATGAGTTTCAACAATATTTTAAAGATAAGTAATTGAATGAACGATTTTATGATGAGAAATCATGAGAGTTTCATGGTATGAAGTTAGGGAAAATGTATATGGATGAATTCATCGTATAATTTACCTCTCTATTAAGATATGTACCATATTTAGGAGATGAAAAAGAAAAGCTACAACGATTCTTGAGCAGCCTGCCTGCTCACATGAAGGAAAAAACCGAGTTTGTGAACCAAAAAACCATGGATGAGGTGATATGAAAAGCCAAAATGTGTTATCAATAGTCCAAGGCTAAGGATTAAATTGGTAAAGTTTGCCACCTAAGAAAGGATAGAAGGGCCCCTCAAGTTTTAAAAATAGAATATTAGGAAATTATAAAAACACTGCGAAAAATTAAGCAAATAAACAAATTTGGAGAAATCGGAAAAAAACCAGATGGGAAGCTGAAGAGCGCCATACAGAGGCTTCCAGTAGGCATAACCTTAGACAGTCACAAAAACCCCATTTCAATTTTGGGGATGTGGCGAAGCGCATTATTTTAATAATTGCCCTCATCGAGGGAGAAACGAAGTGGCAGCTAACCTGCAAGAGACAGCTACAGTGGGAGATGTGGTGCGCAACATACCCACGATCAATGTTCTAGAAGATAGACAAGTGGATTTTAAAACAACCATGATTGAACTGGAACGTAAGATTCAAACTCAATATGTTTCCATTTTTCTTGACCCTCGTGCCAGTTTGAGCTATATAAACCCCTGCATAGTTGAAAATTATAAATTTCAAAATCAGAAATTTAAGAATCCATGGCTGGTTCAGTTGGATATGGGGACCAAAAGGAGAGTTAATGCGAAAGTACCAAATTGTGAACTGGACATAGGGGATCAAGAAATAACTATAGAGTTGAACATACCACCTTTGGGTTCATATGACATTTTATTGGGTATGGAATAGTTAGAAAGACATTGGTCGTTAGTGGATTGTAAAGATAAAGTTATCTACTTTAAATCTAAATATGGTACATGAAAATAATTGCAAACAATTAAGAAACCACTTTAGTTATGCCCCATTACAACATCTCAGTTGAGTAAATGCATTAGAAAAGGATGCCAACTTCATGCAATTCAGGTGGGTTTCTCAAGTTCCAAAGACAAAACCCTCATGTTGGAAAATATTACTGTTATACAAGAATTTATGGATGTGTTTCTGAAGAGCATTCCATGACTGCCACCAAGATGAGATATTGATTTCACAATCGAATTAGTACCTAGGGAAGTACCTGTTTCAAGAGCACCTTACAGAATGAGTGTACCTGAGTTGATAGAGTTAAAAATGTAGTTGCAAGATTTAATGGATAAAGGATGTATTCAGCCAAGTGTGTCTCCTTGGGGAGTATCGATGTTGTTTGTTAAGAAGAAGGATTGAACTATGCATATGTGTATGGATTACCAACAACTTAATAACTTGACTATCAAAAAAAAGTATCCATTGCCACACATAGATGACTTGTTTGACGAAGTAAAGGGGGCAACAATATTTTCAAATATTGATTGAAGATCGGGATATCACCAAATACGGATTAAGGATGAAGATATATCAAAAACAACATTTTGTACCCGATGCAGGAATTATGAATTCTTGGTGTGACCATTGAGGTTAACTAACACACCAGCAACCTTCATGAGCTTGATGCATGTCATATTTCACCCATTCTTGAATAAATTTGTTTTGATATTTATAAATTATATTTTGATCTACTCTAAAAATATGGAGGAACACAAGGAGCATTTACATGTAGTGTTGAATATGTTGCGAGAACATCAATGATACGTCGAATTTAGAAAATGTGATTTTTACAAAGAGCAGATTGAGTATCTGGGACATGTGATATAAGTTGAAGGGATTTCAATATACCCAGAAAATATAAAGATGATCATGGAGTGGAAATTCCCTAATAATGTGGTAGACATACATTTGTTTGTGGGATTGGATAGTTATTATCAACACTTTAGCAATAACTTCTCTAAAATAGCTTTTCCTATTACCTCCCTACAGAAGAAAGGCAAAATATTTAAATGGACCCAAGATTGCCAAAACAGTTTTGAGAAATTGAAGGAACTATTAACCACTGCCCCAGTACTGAAAGTGGTAGATCTAAGAAAGGAGTTTGAGGTATGCACTGATGCTTGCAATGAACGAGCTGGAGTAGTTTTGACCCAAGAGGGTAAAGTGATTTCATACGAATCCAAGAAGTTGAAGGATCATGAATAGAGGTATTATGCATATGATTTATAGCTAACAAAAGTAGTGCATTCCTTGCGGGTATGGAGGCATTATTTACCGGGGAAGATATTTGTATTAAGAACAGATCATAGCAGTTTAACTAGCAATTTTAAGCAAGTTGATTTTAGTGCTCTCCAAGAAAGATGGAATGCATTCCTAAGTGAATTTGATTTTTATAATCAACATGTAAAAGGAAAGGAGAACTGTGTTGCTAATGCTTTGAGCAGAAAAGTTCATAGAATCTATGAACTCTATTTCAACCAAGTGGAATCTAATTTCCAGGAACATATTTGTTGGGTTTGTGTTATATTATTTTCATGACTAGTCACGTGCAGGGGGATAACAGAGGGGCGATACCCGCCCATGGTTTTGAGCATGGGTTTGCACATGGTTTTGGGGCATGATGGTTTTTGGCCCCTAGTATTTTGTAGATCCGGTCAAGGGAACTACGGTTATGTTCTAATCTAGGGTTAATGGATTGGGGTTTATGTATGCTTCGACATGTATATATATGTGTTGTAACACTAAAAGGAATATAATGAAAAATCAAGTTGGTCATCTCGATTTGGGATCCACGGGAAAATCTTTGTGTTTATCTATTTTATGTTTTATGCTATCGCTATTGTTTTATTTCTGTTTTAAGATTCATTTGTAGATAATTTCTGTACAGGGTTAAAACCTACATTTGGTATCAGAGCAGTTTCGGCTTCAAGGGGACGCTTTTGCTGTTGAGGGGATTTTTTCTCAGGCCTGAGGTAGACCCTGTTCAGTGGGAGATCTGCGGGATTGATTCTTGCGTTGAAAGAAGATGGCAAGCGGAGGGAAGATAGAGATCGAGAAATTTGATGGTCAGAGTTTTGAGTTGTGGAAGCTCAAGATGGAGGATCTGCTGGTGGATAAAGATCAGTGGATCATGGTAGATCCAGGTACTAAACCAACACCAATGTCAGATGAAGAATGGAAGAAGTTGGATCGGTAGGCAAAGAGCACAATACAGTTGTGTGTCTCAGATTCAATATTGTTGAATGTATTTGGGGAAGCTATGACGAATAACTTGTGGGACAAGCTAGGGACTTTGTACCAATCTAAGTCTCTGGTGAATAAATTGTTCCTGCGGAAAAAGCTGTATAACGTAAGGATGAAGGATGGAGACCCGGTGACAGAGCATCTGAATGCCTTCAATACCGTGGTAAGCCAGCTATCATTTGTTGATATTAAAATCTCAGATGAAGAGAAGTGCATCAGTTTTTTGTGTTCTCTACCAGACTCGTGGGACAGTCTAGTTATTGCAATAGGTAGCAATACAACTACATTGAATTTTGATGACATTGTCTCAGCCTTGCTGTCGGAGGAAATGAGACGGAGAAATATGGAGGGTCAGAATGGAGATGCCTTATCTGTACGAGGAAGGTCCCAGAACAGAAACAAGAATAAGGTTTCGAGTGGGAGATCTAAATCAAGAGGGAGATCTAAATCTCCTGGAAAGTTTGTAAAGGTGTGCTGGAAATGCGGAAAGGAAGGGCACTACAAAAAGGAATGCAGATCTAAAGCTCCTGAGAAAGGAAAGGGATCTGATGAAGGTCCTTCTGCAGAGGCAAAAGCCACCTCGGATGAAGGTGGGGATGTGTATTTGGCTTCTTCTTCAAATACACATGTAGATCATGAGTCATGGTTGATTGACTCAGGTGCATCCTTTCACTTCACTCCCAATAGGGAGTGGTTCTGCGAGTATGAGAAATATGATGGTGGTGATGTCTTCCTAGGGGATGATAGGAAGGCCAGAATCGTTGGACGTGGAAATCATCGAACGTGGAAAAGTCAAGCTCAAGCTGCAAGGTGGAAGGATTAGAACACTTCCTAGTGTTCTACATATTCCTGCATTGGCCAAAAATCTGATTTCTATAAGCAAGATGGATGATGCAGGTGTAAAAACAGTGTTTGAGAAAGATACTTGTAAGATGGTTCGGGGAGCACTGGTATTAATGCGGGGAGTTCAGATTGGAACTCTATACAAGCTTCAGGGCAACACTTTTATTGCTAGGTGCAATAGTTCTGTGGTTCCCGAAAGTGGATCGGAAAGTCTAGTAGTCTCTGGAGAAAAGACCATGCTATGGCATCAAAGGCTTGGACATACTGGAGAGAAGGGCCTTCAGATAATGCATGGAAATGGTATGGTAGAAGGTATGTCTAATAGCTCTCTGGATTTCGATTTCTGTGAACATTGTGTATATGGGAAGCAGAATCGAGTGAGTTTTCCTTCTGGTGCTAAGAGGGCGAACAAGATATTAGAGCTTGTGCACAGTGATGTGTTTGGACCTGTATTCGGTTCCATCAACTGGTAAGTACGTGTGCCATGTTTCGTTATGAATGAAACTCGAGATTGTGGATATATTTCTTCGAGGAACAATCTGAAGTCTTTTGACGGATTCAAAGGAATTTAACGCTGCGATGGAAAGTGACAGAGAAGAAAGATAAAGATGTAAGGACGGATAATATGGTGAGGTTACGCAAGAAGGAATTTGAATAGTTATATAAGAAGTCGCAGTATAGCACAACAAAATAATACTCCATACCTCATAAAATTGAGTTGCAAAAAGAATGAACAGAACGCTGATGGAAAAGGAAAGAAGCACGTTAAGTGGTACCGAGTTAGGACAAGAATTCTGGGCAAAGGCACTAGAGACTACATGTTACCTGGTTAACAAATCACCTTCATTAGCATTGGAGGATAAGACACCACATGAGGTATGGACTCGTAAGAAACCCTCTCTTTCACATCTCGGGGTATTTTGATGTGATGCATATGTACATGTTCCAAAGGAGAAAAGGACCAAGTTGGATAATAAATCTGAAATGTGCATCTTTATTGGGTATAAGGATGGTTTAAAGGGTTACAAGCTTTGGAACCGAGAAACAAGGAAGGTTGTGTACAACCAAGATGGTATTTAGAGAGGTGAAAGATGTTGTTTGACATGAAGTCCTACCATCTACCAAAGGTGAGAAGATATAGTTTGAGCTAAGGAGGATGAATCATTTTCTACAACGAGAATAAGACTCGAGAAGAGGAAGAGCCACAAGAGCCAGTTGACGAGAAAGATCGGAAGGGGAAGAAGACAACTAGAAAGGTACAATCTCCATGCTTTTTGTTCAAGTTTTGCCTTAACTACAAAAGATGATACAGAACTATCGGGGAGGTAGTAGACAGTAGATTCAGAGGATGGAAAAATCTGGAAGGATGCCATGGTTGATGAAGTGGCATCCTTGCGTAAAAATGAGGCATGGGATCTCGTGGAGTTCTTGGTAAGAGAGCCCATCGGGAGCAAATGGGTGTTTAAGAAGAAGATGAATGTAGAAGGCAAGGTGGAGAAATACAAAGCTCGGTTGGTAGAAAAAGGTTATTCCCAAGTGTCGAGAATTGATTTTGGTGATATTTTTTCTCCTGTTGCCAAAGTTACTTCTATTAGATTAATTTTAACTGTTGCTGCTGCATTTGATTTTGAGGTAGAACAAATGGACATGAAGACAACATTTCTTCACAGAAATCTGGAAGAGGAGATCTACATGAAACAAACTGAAGGCTTTAAGGTGAAGGGGAAGAAAAAACTGGTATGTAGGTTAAATAAGTCTCTGTATGGGTTAAAACAATCACCAAGGATGTGGTATCAAAAATTTGATACCTATATATGGGGACTTGGATTCACCATAAGAAAGGAGGATCACTGTGTTTATTTTAAATTAATTGGTGACTGTGTTATTTATTTGGTCTTGTATGTAGATGATATGTTGTTGATTGGAAATGACAAATAAATTATCCAAGATTTGAAGACCCAATTGTTCTCCAAATTCGACATGAAGGATATTAGTGTTGCAAACTATATTTTGGGCATGGAAATTAAGAGAGATTGGGCAAAGAGGAAGCTTTGGTTAAACCAGAGGAAGTATGTCAAGACTAGATTGTAGAGGTTCAATATGCAGGATAGTAAACCGATGAATGTTTCGATTCCTATATGTACAAAGTTGTCTGTTGAACAGTGTCCCAAGACACAATAAGAAGAGGAGGACATGTCTCATGTTGCATATGCAAGTGCAGTGGGTAGCCTGATGTATGCAATGGTCTATACTAGACCAGACATTGCACATGCAGTGGGAGTATTGAGCAGGTTTATGTCAAACCTAGGGAAGGAGCATTGGATAGCAGTGAAGCGGGTTTTCAGATATTTGCATGGCACTAGTGATTAAGGCTTGTGCTACCAAGGAAGACCAGTATTGGAAAGAGTGTTGGACATTCGTGGTTTTGTTGATGCTGACTGGGCTGGAGATCTGGACCAAAGAAGATCTACAAGTGGGTATGTATTTAGCCTATTTGGAGGTGCAGTCAGTTGGATGAGTAAAAGACAATCTGTAGTGGCTCTTTCAACTACAGAGGCAAAATACATGGCAGCTGCTCATGCAAGAAAGGAAGGGGTTTGGTTGTAGAGATTGATTCAAGTATGGGGTTGGTGCAACAAGCTATGAGGATAGACTCTGATAGCCAAAGTGCAATTCTCTTAGCTAAGAACCTTGCTTATCATTCAAATACAAAGCACATTGATGTTCAATATCACTTTGTGAGATATATGGTTGAGGCTAAAATGGTATTGCTGGTAAAGGTGGACACTTTGAAGAATGTTGCAAATGCATTGACAAAGTCTATGAGCACTCAGAAGTTCTCTTGGTGTAGAGAAACAATGGGTGTTGCAAAGCTGGGCTAATGACTCAGCTCTACTGTGGCCCTCTGTGGAAAGAAAACAACAAGTTGGAGAATGTTGGGTTTGTGTTATATTATTTCCACGAATAGTCACGCACGGGGGGGGGGGGTTAACAGGGGGGGCGATACCGGCCCATGGTTTTGGGGCATTATGGTTTTTGGCCCCTAGTATTTTGTAGATCCGGTCAAGGGGACTACCGTCATGTTCTAATATAGGGTTAATGGATTGGGGTTTATGTATGCTTTGGCATGTATATATATGTGTTGTAACACTAAAAGGAATATAATTAAAAATCAAGCTGGTCATCTCAAATTTGGGATCTAGGGGAAAATATTTGTGTTTATCTGTTTTATGTTTTATGCTCTCGCTATTTTTTATTTTCTGTTTTAATATTCATTCGTAGATAATTTGTATACAGGGTTAAAACCTACAAGATTATGGACGCAGCAAGAATGGACCCTGAGTATCAATTCTTATGGTAGTGAGAAAGAGAAGGTATCGGTGAGGGAAAACAATCAGAATATGAGTTTAATGAAAAAAGACTCCTAGTTTACCAAAAAAGATATTTATTCCGAATCAAATAATCCTGAAAAAGCTGATTCTAGACGAATATCATAGGAGTTCCTATGTAGGACACCGTGGATATCAAAAAATGTTAACAAAAATTAGAAAAGACTATTTCTGGCCAGGAATGCATAAATACATTGATGAGTACTTGACCATATTCATGGAGTGCTAGCAAGTCAAGGTAGAACATCAGCGCCCAGCTGGACCATATGCTTGGAGTGCCAACAAGTCAAGGTAGAACATCAACACCCAGTCAGATTGCTTTAGCCTATTGATGTACTTGAATAGAAGTGGAAGTCATATCCCTTGACTTTATTATTGGGTTTCCATGTAAGAAGAATCACAATGGCTCAATCATGGTGGTGGTAGATAGACTCAGCAAGGTAGCTCATTTCATGCCTGTTGAGTCCACATACAAAATAGTACAAATTGCAAATATCTTCATGAAAGAAATTTTTAGACTACATGGTATCCCAAGGGTCGTTATCTCAGATCGAAATGTAAAACTTACATCTGCCTTCTGGAAGACATTTACTGGGCTGGGAACACAAATTCAGTTTATTATTGTGTATCATCCTCAAACGGATGGGAAAACAGAGATGGTAAACCAAGTTCTGGAGGATATGATGTGCATGTATGTAATGACACAAACTACAAAGTGGGAGGAGTACTTTCATTTAGTGGAATTTTCTTATAACAATGGGTATCAAGAATCCCTCAAAATGATTCATTTTGAAGCATTGTACGGTAGACAATGTTGGACCCCTATCAATTGGAGCAGTTCAGAAACCAAAATGATGCTTGGACCCGATTTGCTTGAAGAAATGGAGCGTGAGGTGAGAAATATTAGAAAGAACCTGAGGGCGTCTCAAGACCGACAAAAAGTATATGCTGGTCAGAAAAGGACATTTAGGAATTTTTTGGTGGGTGGCCATCTGTATGTAAGAATTAAATGAAAGAGGAGCACCTTGAGGTGGAGTTCTTGTGCTAAATTTCCCCTCGGTATTGCGGAAAATTCCAAATTTTGGAATGAATCAGGATGGTAGCTTATCAAATGGCACTACTTAGTCATATGATGCTACATAATGTGTTCCATGTATCACTATTGAAACGATACATACATGACCCTAAGAATGTGATACATTGGAAAAATATACACGTAAGTCCTGATTGCATTATGATTTGCTACTATGAAAGGCTCTTGTTTGAACTAATTAAAGTCCATCTATGCTAATGCAGGTAGAACTAGATGACGAGTTTCGAGTAAAGCCTCAATGTATTCTTGATTAGAGAGAAATAACGCTTTGGAGGGAAGTCATCCCCCATGCTAAGGTGTAGTGGAAGCACTTTAGCCTAGAGGAGGCCACCTGGGAGGATGAAAGTTTCATGCGAGAGCCATATCCTGAACTATTTCTAAAAAATTAAGTAAAACCAAGGGTGGTGTTTTCCTTAGATGGGGGAGATGTAACACCCCATTTCATGATTAAGTAGGATGAATAGACTTTATGATACATTAATATTCATTTTTAATAGAACTAACTAACGAATATGATATTCATTAGTAGGATTTGAATTTAATTATAATAAAAGAAAATATGGACGATTTTTTGTGGAGTAAAAAAAATTAACTGAATGGTAATTGTTTCCAAGATTCCAGAGTAAAAATAGAGACAGTTCTGACAGTTAATTTCCCAGAAAAGGATATAATGAAAATCATGTAGAAGGGAAAGGGTTCTGTTAGAATAATGCTAAGGGTTAAACAATTGAAAGTTGATTAGGACTTTTCCAAAGCTAGTAGGTTTGCTAATGGAGCTCCAGACCCTGAGAAGTATAGATTGGATTTGGAAGTCCTGAGGCCTATATTCTAGATAAATATTGTCTGTTGCATAAGGCTCTAGGGGGGAGCAGAGGACGTGATTGCCTCTCTCATGGTTGGGTGGACCATCAGTTAACATGACAGACATTGAGATAAGTATAAAATGAATATTTGATTTTTTTTGTTTCCTTATGCATGACAAACTAGGAATGATATGAGATTTGAAAATAGTTTTAGTTTTTCGAACTGTATTGATAAGAATGAATATGATTATTATGATATTTAATGCTGGGAGAATATTTACATTAAAAAATATAACATAGAAAGTGTAATTTGTTAAGCATGAATGAGATAACATGGGTGAATAAACTTAAAGACCCAGTATAGGAAAATTCATTAATTAAATGAAGAAAATGGAAAGATTATTTCAAATGAGTTATACTGTAAACTCCATATCACTTCCAAAAATAGGTTAAACATATATTTTTTCCAAACAACTTTAAAAGATTCATAAATAATTACATGCAGTAGAAAACAACTGAAAAGAGGAATTTCCTAGAACTGTAAGGGCACTAGGTTTTAGCACCGAGCCTTGTAGAGACAAGCCAAGGGTATTGGTCCCCTGGTAGAGACATGTTTTCAAACATCGCTACTTTATATTATATTACAGAAGAAAAATATGATTTAGAAGGTTTACCATGGCAATTCCTGTAACAAAAATGTCTTCAGAATATATAACAAAGTAATAGAAATCAATACCTATAGTATGCATGTCGGTATAGAAGATAATTGTATCTAGCAACAATAAATTTTAAATATTGACATATAAACTTTCATATATGAAGAACTAACAATATACATACAATAATTTTGGAAAATCCGTTGATAAAATTTGAATCTAGAAATAACATAACTAGTGAGAAAAGTACCCACAACAGGGTTCATAAAATTAAAACCAACAAATATTTGAAATTAAGATTATATACAAATTCCAAAATGAATAACTTAAGTCTTCATTGAAAGAACTCGACTTAAGGGCTTAACATCCGGTGTAACATATAGCACTCATAGCATAACAGAACAAATACAGACATTCTGTCGCTAGTCGAAGCTCGGATAGACATGAGGAATAACAAAGTGACCCAATTAATATTCAAGTTGGAACCCCATACAAAACGTATGTTAGCGCTGTCGAATTTTGAGGCACCGTATACACATAGGGGTTTACCCTCAGTCGACATAAAGAAAAAAAATATTGTGCATATAATAACAAAACTAGAGAAATAGTCGAGAATTACCAGTAAACCTCGACGAAAGAGTTGGAACGAGAGCCGAGCTCCCTCTGGAGGAGTTAAATTGTAAACCCATACCTGGAAAAGAAATAATTACATAGTGAATCGATTAAATGAAAATAATACCAAAGAAAACAACTTAGAAAAGAAACTGGTAATGTAAAATGGAATCAATGATGTAAGATTAGCTCGAGGTTTTTGTGTTACAAAGCCCTTCTTTTTTCTCACAGCTTCATAAACACGAACAACCATTCAGCGAGACCGAGCATAAAATATCCTCCATAGAAGCAAGAGATACACGCTTATTGTCGGCAGTGAATGCACCATACCTAAAGTTAAAATTAGAATAAACTAAATCTACCTCAATATGCAAATATATTAGAGAGAAACATCACAGACGAGCTTATCTAGGAAGGTTCCAAACGAGACAACCCTTCTTGCAGTAAATAAACAATGACGTAAGTGAGGAGGATGTTAACCTGTGCAGGGTCTAGTGGATGTGGCATGATAGACGACCTTCAATATTCATTAAATGATGCCATCATACCAGTAGGAAACCAAAACTAAGAAACCAAGAAATTGCAGAGCAGAATGAGAGCCAAGCACGGTGGAGGAATGGGACAGAGTGTTCGCGCTCAGGTGAGTAGTTACCCTAAATAATCATGAGGCCCTCAGATCCATTGGATCTAGGGTTAAACCCATCTACAAAGGATATAACACCAACCAAATATTTAGGACAACTGTACAATAACAATACTAAAAAGAGCCAGGTGTTTATTGGACAAATAAACCAGAATCACAATCTAATCGCAGAGTTAATAATTGTCTGCAAACCGTATGAAATCTCTTCCTAATCATATTAATTATCGCATGAAAACAATTGTACAAAGAAATCAAGGATCTGATCATATGTACCAAGAACGATGTTAAGTCATGGTACTCTTGGATTTTATAAATATATATTCCAATGCATAGTGCAAAGGATAAATATGCTATGACGCTAACATGTTTAATGTTTAATGAGGTGGAGGCATGTGTTATTTTACCTATAATGTAAAGGAAATCAAATGTAATTCTATAACTTATATGTATAGAGAAATTATACTTTATAGATAATATGAAATTAATCTATATAAATTGTATTTATAAATAACACTATTATGGGATTTAGGATTGTGTGACTAGAGAATTTGTTTGTATTCAAAACTTATTGTTAAGGATCTAGATGATATTAAGATATGTACCAAGTTTGACCTAGGTAAAGAAAAATTGTATTTGGGTGAATTTTGTTTTAAGTCCATAGTTGTGACACCAGAACTAGTGAAGGTTTTATGATATTTACAGGGTATGTTCAATGGCGAAGTTTTGTGATATTTCCAGGGTATGTTCAATGGCCAAGCTTGGAGCTTGGATTCATGTCTTCAATCACTGCTTATGTTTCAGGTACACCCTATTCAATATATCATATTTTCTTAATATATAGTGTTTGCAACGATGAGAATTAGAACTTCTCAGGAACCTACAAAAAACATTCATTTGCTAGAGATTAGCAAATGCATGATTTGTCCTCTTTGTTTGTGACTTTATGCCAAGTAAAAACCTGTGTTTATGACTTTATACTAGGTACAGGTATATAGTAATTCCAATCCAAGTAGAACGTTATAAGGGTAGACTTGAAGTTGCAACAATTTTTTCCCTGAATGAATTACTTCGCAACACATTCTCTAATGATAGCCTTGAATTAACAACAATTTTTTCTTGGAATGAATTACTTGGAAACATATTCTCTTATGTCTACCTCATTGAAATTTCCTTTTTCAAAATCCCCTCTTTTTACATAATTTATGATATATAAACAACTTATAGAAAAAAAATACAGAGCTTTTGCAAAAGCAAGTTTGGGTGTACAGAGGCTAAAAAGAAACAAAGAAGCATTTTCAACTATTGAGCTTGAGTTTTTATATTCCTACAGAATCCATGCCACTTTTGCTTCTTCAACAGGGGAAGTGTACAAAATTTAGAAGATGATGGGTTGTGTACACAACATACCTCTCAGTTATAAGTTAAAATGCACAATTTCATCTAATTTAAAGTTGTCAATCGATAAATTTTACTTCTTTTAACCAGCACAATGTTGTCCTCTAATGGCCTCTCTTCCAACCTTTGGGTTCATCAGCTTGTCAAAATATCTTTTTTAGCCCTACACAATATTTTGCTTCTGATGGTAGCTAAAGGCCTCTCTTCCAACCTTGGGTTTGTCAGCTCACCAAAATTATTTGCCATCAAATTTTGCTAAACATGGACGAGCTCTTGAATAAGATTTGAATAGCAGAGGAGAAACACACCATTTCAATGAGGTAAAAACAAATCACTAATCACTAGGGAGCTACTGACCAACTATTGAAGTGCACTAGTGCATGCAACAAAACATCTTGGCTATACCCTAACCATATGAAATAATTAACTAAGTCTAGACACCGTGATTTAATGGATTGTCTTTATAAGATTTATTAAATGTTTATTATATTCTAAATTTAGAATATGTTATAAAATATATTTATCTTTATACTTAATAATAAATTTTTAACAAATAAATATTTAATATAAATTTAAATTCTAAATCTATTGTATTTCCATGTCCAGAGTTCCTCTATGTATATTAAAATTCTAAATCTATTGTATTTATATATCCAGAGTTCCTTTGCTTATATTAAAATTCTAAATATATTGTATTTCCATGTCCAGAATTTATTTTCATATTACAATCGATGGCATCCTAGTTCAGTTAATTCATGCTGTGAAAATCCTCATAAGAGAACATCATCATACGAGAATACTGAGGGATTCAACAGATTTTGGGATTTTTAACAAATCTTGTAGCAGGGGCCATCAGCTCAAATAACACCAATCTTGTAATAGGTTGTGCCATGCTAGCAATGCCATTAGAGTTAATGGAAATGATATGTTGAGAGGAAAACAAAGGATTCACAAATAAACTTATATATATTATTATATTTATTTTATAAATATAAAATGATGTAGGAGCATCTGACCCGGAGTAACCAAAGTTGGGCAGGTTTTGTCTCATTGGTTATGATGTTTTTCAGACAGGTCTTAGTACCCGAGAATTTGTTTTTTATTATTATGACTATCGTTATTATGGTTAGTTTTTTTTCTGTTGAGGAAACGGACATTAAGGTTAAGTAGATTAAGTTAGACAGTAAGTTAATAAACAGTTTTTCTGTTGAGAAAACAGACATTAAGGTTAATTAGATTAAGTTAGACAGTAATTTAATAAACAAAGTTTTATTTGAGTTAGAAAAGGGGGTAGTTACCCAGGATGGTTGACAGTTCAACCGAAAGGGAGGAACATGTATAAAACGAAAAACAGAATGTAATGAGGGGTTACTTTTCCCCAGGATTGAAAGAAAAAAAACCATCTGTTACAAGCAAGAATTTCTGAAACCCAAAATTGTTGTCTTTGTTATTATTCTTTTACTGCTACTGTGTTACATCTAACTACTGACTGAACCCTGGAAAATATTCATACGTTATTGAACGGGTGAACGAAAAGTTCTTTGGCGCAGGTAGGCGCGAACCAGAGGCACATTGGAGAAACAATATTTTAGCAGGAGGGAACAAGAAGTTGTGGTCCAAACGTTTGAAACTATTTATCGCTGAAGGAAAAAAAAATTCATTCACAAGAAAGGGTGAATGGTCCAGAAGAACAACCTTTACAGGTAACCCAGAAACAAAAACGAAATTGTCTGTTTCTTTTTTTTTTTGTAGAATGAATTAAATAAATTATCAAACATTCATGATTGTTTTGATAAAATAAAACTGCATGTACTTATAGAAATCGAGTTCTGAATTGCCATATGATCAGTCAATATTATATACTTCAAAGTGAGTAACTACAGGTTGGGGTTTTGAGAACCCGTAAAAACTACAGCCAATAACTCGATACAAAAACCTACAAAACACATTCTACGACAAAGGATTGCCGCGACGAGTTGATTTGAAATAGAAGTTCTGAACAGAGGCCTCCTGTTTAATTTACATTCTTACAGACTCAATTAAGAGACAGACCAACAAAACATTGCGATTCACAGTCGAAAAGCGACTAAAAGTGAAAATCCGGAATCGACCCTACCCATTGTAAGCCGAGGGTATAGTCGACGTCAAACCAAAGAGAAAAGACCAGGAACCTGAAAAAGAATGCCAGTATGTGTTAGTCATAAGCAGAAGAGATTGTAGACAAAAACATAGAGAGGAAAGAACAAAGTGGCGGACGTTCACCTGCCAGAGGAACGAAAAGAGACGGACGGTCGAGCCAAGACTCCAAACCCTGCTCGCAAGAAGCCTCTCCGTAAGAAACAATAAAACAAGTTGAAGAGGTTGAATCAAAGAGGATTAAATTACCTGTTTGGATGGGAAGAGTCGTGTTACAGACAGCAGTCACCATGGCCTTGCAAAACAGTAATGGAACAGAGGTGAAGCATAAAACTGTCGAAGGTTGAAGACCAAAATTACAGCCACAACAAAAATAACTGAAATAAATATTGACAAGGGGCAACTAACCCAAAAAGACAGACCGGAGGATACCTTGTGCGCATCACAGGTAGACGTTGTTACATGCAAACAGAACAGACGAGAAAGCCTTTCTCCAAGGCGGGAAGAAATTTTCTTGTAACCCTCGTGACGCAGAAAGAGATAGGAATTCACACAGTGAGGTGAAACAGTGAAATTGATAGCAGCTAGTTGAAATGAGATTGTCATAATGCGTTAAGAGCGAAGTCCAAGGGAGTAAGACAGGTGTTAGTGGCGTGGATTTTGTGTACAGACCAATCACTCAACTAATAAATTTTGCCATAAAACTAACGATTGATTACACCAACAAATCATACGGATCATTGGTTGTCGAATCTCCAGGATTAACAAATTGCACGACAGCTGTTGTTACAAGTCACATTATAGTGGAATGTCATGTGATGTGTAGCGAATGTGTGTTACATTTGTTTAATGTTAATTGCAAGGGTAAATTGCTGTGTGTCTGGTTGAAATATTATTAATTAATTGGAGTACAGGTCAGGCCTGAGGGCTGGAGTTCATCAAAGTGGTATCAGAGCAGGTTTTAGTGAGCAGAAAAAAAATGGAAGTTGGTAGGAGAGGAAGAGGAAGAGGAAGAGGAAGAGTAGTCCGAAGAGTAGCAGATGAGGGACTGCGGGAAGAGATTCAAATTTTGAATGAGCGACTAGCAGCAGTAGAGGCTGGAAGGAGGAGAGACCCCGCAGGAGATGACAGTGACGAAGAAGATGCAGAACAGGCAGATGGTTTTGAAGGGGAGGCACCTGAACTTAGATTATTGAGGTCAGTTTTTTTATCGAGTCATAAGCTAAAACACGAACTCTCTACTTATGACGGGAGTTTGTCAGCAGATGTGTTGTTGGATTGGCTTAGTGAAGTGAACAAATATTTTTATTTTAAAGAGATTAGCGAGGACAAGCGAGTGAAATTCGCTGCCACCAAGCTGAAAGGACATGCGTCCTTGTGGTGGGACAGCGTTCAGGCAAAAAGGAGGAGGATAAATAAACATCCTATCAAGAAGTGGGCCAGACTGGAGGCAAAATTGAAAGAAAAATGTCTGCCTACAAATTATCAAATTATGCTGTACAGGCAAGTGCAAAATTTGAGGCAAAGAGGGGTGACAGTCAAAGAGTATACAAAAGAATTTTATAAGTTGAATTTGAGGGCAGGATACGTAGAAGACACCCCAGAAAAAACAACAAGGTTTGTAAATGGATTGAGAGGGGAGATACTGGATGAAATCGGTATTCTCTCCCCCAAAACCTTGGATGAGGCATACCAGTTTTCCTTGAAGGCGGAAGAGAAAATAATCAGGAAGCAGAATGCCAGGAGAGGAGGTGGATCTGGCAGAGGAAAGGGGAAGGCCTTTGGCAGAGGCAGCAGTACAAGTTCCAATGAAGAAGGCAGCAGTTCCAAATCTGCGGGAATAGCAGAAAAGGACAATAGCACTAGAGGGGGATGACCAAACCAGCGAGGGAGAGGTAATGGTTGGGGCAGAGGAGCTGTCCAGTGCTACAGGTGCCACAAGTGGGGGCACAAATCATATGAATTTCCTCAGGGGGAACCAGCAGGTGGGAGAGGAGATTATGTTGCCCAAACTGAGGAGGCGGAAGCACAGCCTCAGGAAGTGGAGAATGCACCAGAAACAGGCAAAGCCTTGGTGCTAAATAAGGTGTTGTTAAAACCAGCAAAGGAAATTGTGGAACCAGACCAAAGAAAGGCCTTGTTCCAGACAGTTTGCAAATCACAGGGTAAGTGCTGCAAACTGATAATAGACAGTGGAAGTACCGATAATTTAGTGGCCATGGAAATGGTGGAGAAATTGGGACTGAAAAGGCTAATTCATCCCACTCCCTAGAAGGTGTCGTGGTTGCAAAAGGGGCATCAACTGTTAGTGGATGAACATTGTGAAGTAGAATTTCAGATAGGCAGATACAAGGATAAGATTGTCTGCGACATAATGTCAATGGATGTCTATCATATACTGCTAGGAAGGCCCTGGCAGTATGACATAAAAGCAATTCATGATGGAAAGACAAACTGTTACAAGTTTGTCAAAGATGGAATAAAACACACACTTGTGACCATTAAGGAGGAAAGTACAACAGAAGCGAGTGGAGTAAAGGCACTACTTGTGGGCGGAAAAGAGTTCTTGAAACAGATGGAGGAAAATGATGTTAATTTTGCGGTAGTGAGAAGACCAAAGACAGTGGTCTTGCATACCAAGATCACAGATCTTCCAGAAGAGATCCAGGACATGCTGCAGGAATTTGGTGATATTATAGTAGATGACTTACCTGACGAATTGCCACCCAAGAGAAGCATCAACCACTGTATTGATTTTATACCAGGAGCTAGCTTGCCAAATAAGGCAGCTTATCGTATGAGCCCGAAAGATAATGAAGAAATTCGGAAACAGGTGCAGGAATTGCTTGATAAAGGGCTGATCAAGGAGAGCATGAGTCCCTATGCAGTTCCGACAGTGTTAGCTCCTAAGAAAGGTGGCGAATGGCGAATGTGCATAGACTCAAGGGCCATTAATAAGATTACGATCAGGTACAGGTTTCCACTGCCACGAATGGATGACATGATGGACTGCTTGAGTGGAGCAGCATATTATTCGAAGATTGACTTGAAGAGTGGCTACCACCAGATCCGAATCCGAGAAGGGGATGAATGGAAGATAGCTTTCAAGACAAATGAAGGGCTATACGAGTGGCTGGTGATGCCATTTGGTCTGAGTAACGCCCCTAGTACTTTTATGCGCCTAATGAATGAAGTACTGAAGGAGTTCATTGGGAAATTTGTGATTGTTTATTTGGATGATATTTTGATTTTCAGCAGAACGAAGGAGGAACACTCCCGACATGTTCGAAGTGCATTGAGAAGATTGCAGCAGAACAAGCTGCTGATAAATTTGAAAAAGTGTACTTTTTTTCAACGGGAATCAATTTATCTAGGTTTTGTGATTGTAGAAAATGAGTTGAAAATGGACCCAGAAAAAGATTGCAGCCATAGTTAACTGGCCGTCCCTAAAGAATTTGTTCGAGGTTCGAAGCTTTCATGGATTAGAAAGCTTCTACAGGAAGTTTATCAGAGATTTTAGTGGGATCTGCGCACCCATTTTGGACACAATCAAGAAGGCGAATCAGCCTTTTTGCTAGACTGAAGCAGCAGAAAACAGTTTTCAGACTTTAAAGAAGAAGATCACTGAGAGGCCGATCTTGAGATTGCCAGATTTCAACAAAATTTTTCAAGTTCGTTGTGATGCCAGCGGTATAGCCATTGGGGCAGTACTTATCCAATAGGATAGACCGGTTGCTTATTTCAGTGAGATATTGAACGAAAGCAGGCAGAAGTATTCATCCTATGACAAGGAATTTTATGCGGTCGTTCAAGCTTTGAAGCATTGGAGGCACTATTTTTTAGGTAGTGAGTTTGTTTTTTTTTCCGACAATTCTGCTTTACAGTATGTTATGCAGCAGCACAAATTGAATCATAAGCATGCAGAGTGGGTGGAGTATCTGCAGAGCTTTACATTTGTATTAAAGCATATTAGTGGGCAGTCCAACAAGGTGGCGGATGCATTGAGCAGAAGAGCTTTGCTCCTGCAGGAGAGTATGGTGCAGGTGCTGGGTTTTGAGCACTTGAAGGATTTATATCAGACAGACACAGATTTTAAGGAGGCCCATGAGGTGTGTCAAAGCCCTTTGCTATGAAATAATAGTCCATGGCTGGACTATAATCTGCAAGAGGGATTGTTATTCAGGGGAGGACAGTTGTGCATTCCCGACTGTTCCATGCGGGAGAACATTATTCGGGAAAAGCACAGTGGAGGTCTAGCCAGACATTTCGACATAGACAAAACATTATCTTAGATTGAACATTTTTATTACTAGCCAAAGCTACGACGGGACGTGCAGAGGTATGTAAACATATGTAAAATGTGTCAGATAGAAAAAGGTCACAGCCAGAATGCAGGACTTTATACACCATTGCCCATAGCAAGTAGGCCGTGGGACTCAGTCAGTTTGGACTTTGTCTTGGGTCTACCTAAAAAACAGCGAGGGTTTGATTCAGTAATGGTGGTGGTGGATAGGTTTTTGAAGATGGCGCATTTTATACCTTGTCGGAAAACCAGTGATGCTACTCACGTAGCCCACTTGTTTTTCACGAAGATTGTTAGATTTCATGGCTTGCCAAGGTCCATTATTTCTGACAGGGATGTGTGGTTTACAGGACACTTTTGGCATACCCTGTGGAAAAAGTTGGACACCCAACTGAATTTTAGTTCCGCTTATCACCCGCAGACCGATGGGAAAACGGAGGTGGTAAACAGGAGCTTAGGGAACCTGCTACGAAGTTTGATAGGAGAAAATTCGCGAATGTGGGATCGCGTACTTGCTCAAGCAGAATTTGCATACAACGATTCACCAAATCGCAGCACAGGCTACAGTCCTTTTCAGATTCTATATGGCATGCATCCTTGCGGAGTGCATGAACTACGGGATTTGGGAAAACTTGAGAGAAGAAGTGTAGACGGGGAAGATTCCGCTCAAGTGATGAGTGATTTGCACGAGCAGGTCAAGTCAAAGTTACAAGACAACAGTCAAAGATATAAACAACAGGTAGATTTAAAAAGGCGGGAAATTCAATTCAATGTTGGGGATGAAGTACTTGCTCACTTGCGCAAGGAACATTTTCCGAAGGGGGAATATAACAAACTGAAGTTTAGAAAGATTGGCCCCTGCAAAATTCTTCGCAAGTTTTCTGCCAATGCTTACGAGATACAGTTGCCGCCACGGATAGGCATTTCACCCATCTTTAATGTGGTAGATCTGTTTCCTTACACTGCCGATCCTGAGGATGACAGAGCAACAAGGCCAGAACGGGACACCCAAGTTAACGAAGATTCTTGGTTGAGGCAAATGCCTGCAGTGCAGCCCCTTGAGATCGAGGGCATCCTCGACACACAAGTAGCCAAGCGGACGTGCGGGAAGGAATATTTATAATACTTGGGCAAGTGGAAGAACCGTCCTATTGAGGACAGTTCCTGGCTTGACGCAGCACAAATTCAAAAAGCTGGCTATTCAGTGGACGAGCTCATGGAACGGAGCCATGACTTTTTGTTACCCCCGGAGCCTGATGCAGGAGCATCTGACCCGAAGTAACCAAAGTTGGGCAGGTTTTGTCTCATTGGTTATGATGTTTTTCAGACAGGTCTTAGTACCTGAGAATTTGTTTTTTTTTTATTATGACTATCGTCATTATGGTTAGTTTTTTTTTTTTTTCTGTTGAGGAAACAGACATTAAGATTAAGTAGATTAAGTTAGACAGTAAGTTAATAAACAATTTTTCTGTTGAGGAAACAAACATTAAGGTTAAGTAGATTAAGTTAGACAGTAAGTTAATAAACAGAGTTTTATTTGAGTTAGAAAAGGGGGTAGTTACCCAGGACGGTTGACAGTTCAACCGAAAGGGAGGAGCATGTATAAAACGAAAAACATAATGTAATGAGGGGTTACTTTTCCCCAGGATTGAAAGAAAAAAAACCATCTGTTACAAGCAAGAATTTCTGAAACCCAAAATTGTTGTCTTTGTTATTATTATTTTACTGCTACTGTGTTACATCTAACTATTGACTGAAACCTGGAAAATATTCATACGTTATTGAATGGGTGAACGAAAAGTTCTTTGGCACAGGTAGGCGCAAACCAGAGGCACATTGGAGAAACAATATTTTAGCAGGAGGCAACAAGAAGTTGTGGTCCAAACGTTTGAAACTATTTATTGCTGAAGGAAAAAAAAAAAAATTCACAAGAAAGGGAGAATGGTCCAGAAGAAAAACCTTTACAGGTAACCCAGAAACAAAAACGAAACTGTCTGTTTCTTTTTTTTTCTGTAGAATGAATTAAATAACTTATCAAACATTCATGATTGTTTTGATAAAAGAAAACCACATGTACTTATAGAAATCGAGTTCTGAATTTCCATATGATCAGTAAATATTATATACTTCAAAGTGAGTAACTACAGGTTGGGGTTTTGAGAACCCGTAAAAACTACAGCCAATAACTCGATACAGAAACCTACAAAACACATTCTACGACAAAGGATTGCCGCGACGAGTTGATTTGAACTAGAAGTTCTAAACAGAGGCCTCCTGTTCTATTTACATTCTTACAGACTCAATTAAGAGACGGACCAACAAAACATTGCGATTCACAGTCGAAAAGCAACTAAAAGTGAAAAGCCAGAATCGACCCTACCCATTGTAAGCCGAGGGTATAGTCGATGTCGAACCAAAGAGAAAAGACCAGGAACCTGCAAAAGAATGCTAGTATGTGTTAGTCATAAGCATAAGATATTGTAGACAAAAGCATAGAGAGTAAAGAACAAAGTGGTGGACGTTCACCTGCCAGAGGAACGAAAAGAGACGGACGGTCGAGCCAAGACTCCAAACCCTGCTCGCAAGGAGCCTCTCCGTAAGAAACAATAAAACAAGTTGAAGAGGTTGAATCAAAGAGGAATAAATTACCTGTTTGGACGAGAAGAGTCGTGTTACAGCCAACATTCACCATGGCCTTGAAAAACAGTAATGGAACAGAGGTGAAGCATAAAATTGTCGAAGGTTGAAGACCAAAATTACAGGCACAACAAAAATAACTGAAATAAATATCGACAAGGGGCACCTAACCCAAAAAGACAGACCGGAGGATACCTTGTGCGCATCATAGGTAGACGTTGTTACATGCAAACAGAACAGACGAGAAAGCCTTTCTCCAAGGCGGGAAGAAATTTTCTTGTAACCCTCGTGACGCAGAAAGAGACAGGAATTCACACAGTGAGGTGAAACAGTGAAATTGATAGCGGCTAGTTGAAATGAGATTGCCATAATGCGTTAAGAGCGAAGTCCAAGGGAGTAAGACAGGTGTCAGTGGCGTGGAGTTTGTGTACAGACCAATCACTCAACTAATAATTTTTTCTATAAAACTAACGATTGTTTACACCAACAAATCATACGGAGCATTGGTTGTCGAATCTCCAGGATTAACAAATTGCACGACAGTTGTTGTTACAAGTCACATTATAGTGGAATGTCATGTGATGTGTAGCGAATGTGTGTTATATTTTTTTAATGTTAAGTGCAAGGGTAAATTGCTGTGTGTCTGGTTGAAAGATTATCAATTGATTGGAGTACAGGTCAGGCCCGAGGGCTGGAGTCCATCATAAAACTAGCAATTGCACCATATGTTGCAAAAGAAACGTCGTAAGGCAATAGCATAGGAAAGAGTAGCCTATAAGAAATAAGAAGGAAATAGCATAGTAAAGAGTAGCCTAGAAGAAATAAGATGTTACAAGGAACAAGTCATCGTAAAGGAATGAAAGGAAATTTTTTCTTCCATGGAAGCAAGTCGTGGAGGTTTCAAATATATTGATGATAAGAGTTATCAACCAAACAAAATTGTTATAGATTTTGAAATAGGCAATTGGGAGTGAAAACATATATGTAAACCAATATAATATGTTCACATATATACAAATTTTGTTATAGATATTGAGATAGGAAATTGGGGCTGAAAATCCTTTGGTGATTGATAACCCAGAACGTAACTCAAATAAGATATTTTAAATACATTCAAGTACAATATATCTAGCAAAGATGTAAATAAAGATATTTTTTATGAAAAAAACTAGAGTTTACTTCAAGTTCATCTACATATCTAAGATCCAATTGTATGCTTATCAGAAATTGTATATGAAGAACAATAGTCTTGGTATACAAGAAAGTGAATGTCATTTTAATATGGAAACATTTTTGGAAGGAGATATTGTTATTTATGTTATGGTTCATTTTCTTGACCCCAAACTTGGTTTATTCTTTCTTTATATACATAAGAAAAAAAATACAAAGTAAATTCACAAATTTAAGTTATAGTTTTATATTTCATTATTACAAATCTAGTTTCTTATTAAAATATTTTACATATCCTAGGTTATTCTAAATTGATCAAGAGTATAGAATTATTAGGGTGGTGTTCTATGTGCACTAAAATTCCCATGAGGTCCATCACAATGTATGGGGTTTATTGCAACCTTGGATATATTCTATGAATTGTTGTGACTTTTTGCTTGTGGCTACAACTTAGTTTTGGTTTTCACCTAGTTATCATGATTCAAAACATTGTTATCATCTTAGATCCTTATAGCATTATATATATTATGTGAGCTAATGTGTTATACCACAATATTGACTTTCTTGTTGTCTGTTTTGTTTATCTTATTAAAATATTTTACACATCCTAGGTTATTCTAAATTGATCAAGAGTATAGAAATATTAGGGTGGTGTTCTATGTGCACTAAAATTCCCATGAGGTCCATCACAATGTATGGGGTTCATTTCAACCTTGGATATATTATGTGAGTTGTTGAGTTTTTTTGCTTGTGGCTACAACTTAGTTTTGGTTTTCACCTAGTTATCATGATTCAAAATTTGTTATCATCTTAGATCCTTATAGCATTATGTATACTATGTGAGCTAATGTGATGTTTTGTTTATCACAATGATTCAAAAATAAGTTATAATACCATAATATTGGCATTCTTTTTGTCTGTTTTGTTTATGAACCCCTTAAAAAAACCAAAGGAACATTAGATTTTACAGTGTGATCTCCCCAACATGGGTGGGGGTTTCAAAAAATGGAGAGTAAATTGAGTGGTTATTGTTAGAAATTGTTGTATAAGATGGGAAATTTGGATGGTTTGTAGACAATATGGATGTCATAACATATATCTTTTTTGAATTTTTTAGTGTCTCTAGCCAGCATGCATCTAATAAGATCCATTTCAACTAAGAACGTCAATACATCACTGTGCGAATGATAACTTATGATATCCCTAGCCATTTTATTTTATTATGGATCAATTTATAAACTAATAACTCGTGAAATCCCTAGCCATTTTCTTTGATTTTGGATCAAGTTATAAACTAAAATATACTCTCTCTTTAGAAGACTTTACATTATATATTGGTTGGAGGGAAATCTTATGATAAAAATTGTACAAAAGAACCCCTTAAGGTTGTCTCAACTTACTCTATTGTTAATCATAGTGTCAATTTTGTAAAAATATAACCTACAATAAGGTCAGAGTGGGATTTTTCTTTAGTAAGCAAAAATTATGTAGTGGGAAACATTGTTAGTAAGTGAAAATGATGTAGTGGGAAACATTGTTTAAAATTTCAGAATAAAAAGTTGAGTAAATAATATGAAAATTGTTTATGATTATAAAGTAAAAAACATGTAAGTTTTTTTTAGCTAAAATTAGGTAATTAAAGATATGTATATAGTTTGTTGTTAGCCAAAGAAAGAGTATGTTTGTAGTTACAAACTATTACAATTAAGTAATTAAAGGTAAATTTAGTGTTATTTAAGAAATGAGAATTATGAACATTCATCATTATTGCTCAAGATCACATATTTTAAAAAATTTCATTATTAATTTAATTTTTTTATATATTAAGAAATATTACTCATGAATGATAAAACAATTGTAACATAAATAATATATAACAAAAAAGCCATGTATTTTTAAATAATTGTAACAAAAATAATATAGAACAAGAAAAACTGTGTATATTTGGATGTATGAAAATTTAGATACATTTTATTAAGTGAAATTTTAAAAGAATAATAGTTATAAACATTTTAAAAATAATTTTATTAAATAATTAGTTGGATCAATGAGATTTGCATATCAAGACATTTGATCCCTCTTGACTCTTGGTAGATCCAGAGTTAGGCTATCTTAATTTCCCCCTTTAGATAAACCACATTCCACTTGAATACCATGGATTGTTTTTATAGTTTAGTAAATAATTTTATTAAATAATTAGTTTAGATCTATATTATTGATGAGAGGGATCAATGAGGTTTGCATATTAAGACATTTGATCCCTCTTGTCTCTTGGTAGATCCAGAGTTAGGCCATCTTAATTTCCCCCTTTACATAAACCACATTCCACATGAATACCATGAGTCAATACCATCAGTTTTTTTTATAGTTTAGTATTATTTTTATTTTTTATTTGACCTAGTTAAAATGTTCATTACAATATGTCAATCTTTTTATTTAATTTACTTTTATTTTTATTTTTGTGTAATTTGACAAAGTCACCAAAACGTAAATTCAATCACTTATTTTAAAAAAACTAACATTATAAAAAACATACATAAAACTTTTATTTGTGAATCTAATGGCCTAAAACATTTCAATCATCTAACATTTGATCCAATGGCTCCAACATTGACACAGTGACATCTAGGGGAGTTGTTTTCAAATAAGAACGTCTTACGACGTAACTAGCAATTGCAATTGCAACACATTGTTTTCAAATAAGTTTTCAAATAAGAACGTCTTACGACGTAACTAGCAATTGCAATTGCACCACATGTTGCAAAAGAAATGTCGTAAGGAAATAGCATAGGAAAGAGTAGCCTAGAAGAAATAAGATGTTGCAGAGAAGGAGCCATCGTGGAGGAATGAAAATCAAAATTTTCTTCCATGAAAGCAGAGTCACATATGTATTACTTCCTTCATGATTTTTAAAAATATTCAAAATATCACATTGTTCTTTTCCATTGATGTCCCTCGAGTCTGCCATGCATGTTCTTGTTTTTTCAGTATCCTTGATATGAAGTTGGTTTCTTTTTGTTCTTTGTGCAAAGAGTAACAAATGTATGGATAGGTGGCTTTCATCACTTGAAGCGCAGTAAAAATAAGGTGATTGAGAAAATAGATCCAACACCAAGAGAGATTTGGTAGTACTAAAAATATATAAATATTAAAAACGATATTTTTTTATGGATTTTCTAAAACATTTAGACAATCTCAACACATTGAAATTTGAAATTCTATATTGAATTTATATAAAAATAAAACATCATATACAATTTCATATAAAATAAATAAATTAATATATAATAATAAAGAAAATTATCTAAAATAAATAAATTAATCTATAATAATAAAGAAGATTATCTATTTTATATATAAAATAGAAAAGAATAAGAAAGGAAATTTTTAATTATATATGATATTATAATATTACAAACAATAACAACTCAAAATATATAAATATTAAAAACGGTAATTCTTTATGGTTAAGTATTCAATTATTGAAAAAAAAAAAACTAATTTATATAGTATTTCATGTAAAAAAAAATAATTATTTGAGAATAACAACACATATTGTGTTGAAAATACTAAAGTCACCTGCCAGCCTTGGGCAGTGACAAAAAGAACAAAGGACAAAGGCAGCAGCAGCAGAAACAGAGAATGAGTGCGGAGCACTCTGTATTGAAGAATGTTGGTGAATCCGTAAGGATGAATTTAATTCTTGATGGGCCGCAGCCACAATTGCAGATGAAATTAACTTAGTGATGGACAGAGCCATTCTTCACAGTGGAAGGATGAAGATTTTTCGAAGATCTTTTCTACAGAGGAGCAGAGTAATTAAAAACAGTCGTTTCGGGCTTTAAAGTCCTCAACAACCAGAATGAAGAGAAACAGGCGGAAGTCCTTTTATTTTTGAATTGGTGGGACAAGTGGTCCCCACCATTTATATGCCAATCGGAATCGGAATCCGAAAGTTATGTTGGAGCAGTGTCTTGTTGATATGGGAGAGTTCCGCAAAGCGAAACGTTTAATACATTGAAACTTATACATAAATCACCCCCACAGCAGCGGAGGCCCGTGGGTCCACAAGACCATGTGGCGGTATCTTATTGCAATCGCAACAGCGTAATCGCAAGGTTTAAATCGGCGGGATTTTATTGTGTGCCCCGATCAAGGCGGATTCGATCGCAATCGAAGGATCGGAGGTTTGTTTGTTTTGCAGCGCGTTTTGTTTAAAGCGCGGATCCGACGGTCTTATATGGCGGATTTAATATCGGGCCATCGAGTCCATAGTGTGATCACAATCGAAAGATTGAATGTATCACAAAGTTTGTTGTCAAGACTTTTGCCGATTGTCGATTGTCGATTGCCGACTGCGTAGTGGCCCCCACTCGTACGTCTGGCATTTCATATTTTTATTAGTTCCGCAAAGGTTTTCCTTTGTATTTAGTTTCATTTCTTTGATTTAAGTTTTAATATAGTTTTTTATTGTAATGTTTAATATATGCGCGGCATATAAAAAGGAAAAGGCCCGAGAGCCAAATGAAATGCATGGTATTGTATTGTGAACCGCAGTGTGAGCCCGCAGGCAAGAAGAAAACACAGTAAGACCATTACAGCACTGTTTTGTGCGTTTTTGAGAGAGACAGAGAGCATTGTTTTGAAGTTCTGTGCACTGCGTCTGCAGCAGTCACTGTAGCTGTTCATCCCTCTGTTTAGAGGAAGAATCTGTATCAGTTTTTTAAAGGAATAGAAATTTGTTTTAAAGTCCTAAAAACTCTGTCTCCTGTCAAGTTGTTTAAATTACTCTGTGTTGTAGAGGGGAGTTTATATTCTCTCCACTGTTTGCTTGGAATTTCCCAAAATTCCAACATGGTATCAGAGCTAGTTCAGGCTCTTTGAAGATTTCAAAGAAGCTGTAGAAGAAGACCTGTTGCAGGGTTTCTCTCCAGCAGCGTGAAAAGCTCAACAGAAGTCAAAAGTTAGGTATTTCACAAGATAAAAGAGCAGTTGTTTATTGTTTAAAGGAGTTTTTTCTTTCAAGAAGGAAAGACAGTTTGGTTAAAGTCTGAGTTCATTTTAAGAAGCAATGGCTGGACCAAGTACGGGTATGAATCTTGGAAGTGTTCAGCTTCCACATTTTAATGGAAAAAACTATGATTATTGGGCCATTACCATGAGATCCCTGTTTGTCTCACAAGACTTGTGGGAACTAGTAGAAGATGGTTTCACAGAACCAGCTGATGAGCAGGCTTTTAATACCTTAACTCAAGCAGAGAAAGATGTATTGAAGAATAATAGGAAGAAGGATGCAAAAGCTCTCTTCTGTTTGTATCAAGATGTAAATGAGAGTGTGTTTCCAAGGATAGCAGCAGCTAAGAAATCCAAGGAGGCATGGGAAACTCTGAAAGTTGCCTATCAAGGTATGGAGAAAGTTAAGACAGCAAAACTTCAATTGCTGAGAAGAGATTTTGAAACTCTTTGCATGAAAGAGTCAGACAGTGTTGACACATTTTTTACACATGTGATTGGGATTGTAAATCAGATAAGATCCCATGGAGAAACTCTTGAAGATAGAAGGATTGTGGAGAAACTTTTGAGATGCTTACCCTCAAAGTTTGATGTTATTGTAACCACCATAGAAGAGACCAAAGATCTCTCATAGTTCACAGTGGATGAACTTCATGCCTCACTGATAACTCATGAACAAAGATTGAGCAGAGATGAGCACTCATCTCTTGAGCACGCCTTTAAGACCCAGATGCCTTCAGGAAGAGGAAGAGGCAGAAGCCAGAATAGAGATGGAAGAGACAGCTCTTCACATTCACATGGAAGGAGCAACAGTCAAAGCCAGAGCCATGGCCAATGCAACAGCCAGCAAGGTGGACATCAACACCAACATGCTCAAGGACAAAGGTATGACAAAACCAACGTCCAGTGTCATTATTGCAAGAAATATGGGCACTATGCTAATGAATGTAGAAAGAAGAAAAATGACATGAAGAATAGGCAGAATGCTAATGTAGCAAAAGAGGAAAAGAACCCAAGTAATGTGCTGTTAGCTTGTAATGTAGCACAAGATAAAAATGATGATGTTTGGTTCTTAGATTCTGGATGTAGTAATCACATGACTGGCAACAGAGCAATGTTTTCCAATCTTGATGAAGAAGTCAAATCTGAAGTGACCACTGGAACTGATACTAAAATCTCTGTCAAAGGGAAAGGTAGAGTAAGTATTCGAGCAAGAAATGGTGAGCAGAAGTTTGTTCCTGATGTGTATTATGTTCCAGGTTTAAAATGTAATCTTTTGAGCATTGGGCAGCTCATAAACAAAGGTTACAATGTTATATTCAAAGATGATGTGTGCACCATACAAGATATTCCTCCAAGTAAGAAAATTATTGCTGAAATTCAAATGACTAGCAATAGAATGTTTCCGCTCAAGCTCAACATTGACTTGAAGAAAAAAGGAAAAGGGAAAAGAATAGCAGCTGTAACTCAAGAAGCCTTCCAGAAGGAAGAGAAAGATGAAAATTGGTTATGGAATTTGAGATTTGGACATCTCAATTTCGGAGGATTAAATTTGCTGCACAGAAAAGGAATGGTAAGAGGTTTACCACTGATTGAAAAGCCTGATAGCCTATGTGAAGGCTGCATCTTGGGAAAGCAACACAGAGAAAATTTTCCTTCAGGGAAAAGCATAAGGGCGAAAGCACCTTTGGAGATAATCCACTCAGATTTATGTGGGCCGATGCAAACAACATTTGTTTCAGGCAGCAATTACATGCTGACTTTCATTGATGATTTCACGCGAAAAGTGTTGGCTTATTTCTTAAAATATAAGAGTGAAGTCTTTCAGAAATTTCGTCAATTTAAAGCTCTTGTAGAAAAACAGAGCGGACTGCACATTAAAGTCCTCAGAACTGACAGAGGAGGAGAATACATATCAAAAGAATTTCTGCGTTTTTGCAGAGAGAACGGCATACACAAGCAGTTTACCACCAGGTACACGCCGCAACAGAATGGAGTGGCTGAAAGGAAGAATCGAACCATAATGGAGATGGTGAGAAGTATGCTAAAGGCAAAGCACTTGCCGAATGAGTATTGGGCAAAAGCAGCAAACTGTGCTGTATACATTTTGAATAGATGCCCTACAAAAGCAGTGATGAACAAAGTTCCAGAAGAAGCGTGGAGTGGCAGAAAACAGGGAGTCACCCACATGAGAGTTTTTGGGTGTGTAGCATATGCACACATTCCAGACAAATTGAGAAAGAAGTTGGATAGTATGGGAGAAATGCATTTTCCTTGGATATTGTGAAGATTCCAAAGGATACAGACTGTATAACCCATCCACAAAGAAGTTTGTAATTAGCAGAGATGTGCAATTCATCGAAGAGGAAGCGTGGGATGGAAGCATTGAGAAAACAGTCAATGTCAAAAACTGTTTATCTCATGATGAAGATGATGTAGATGTGGTTGAGATTAATAACCCATCCATTGCACAACCTCCAGCAGCGCAAGGACAGCAAGGGACGCCTCAAGCGGCAGCAAGAACACCCTTGAGAAGTGGGAGTGCATCACCAAGCACACCACGTGGAGCAGAATTGAGTGCTTCATCAAGCACGGCTACACCAAGTGAAAGAGGAACAAAGTTCAGAAGCCTTAGAGAAATCTATGAGCAAGGAGAAGCAAACGAAGGTATGAATTCCTTATTTGCTTTGTATTGTCAAGTTGATGATCCTATTCATTTTGAAGATGCTATTAAAGATAGAAAATGGATAGAAGCTATGGATGAAGAAATTAAAGCCATAGAGAAAAATAGAACATGGGAGTTGGTAGATCTACCAGAAGGTAAAGAAGTCATTGGAGTTAAATGGGTATACAAGACCAAAAGCAATGCTGAAGGAAAAATAGAAAGACACAAGGCCAGACGTGTTGTCAAAGGATATAAGCAGAAGCAAGGGATTGATTATGAAGAAACTTTTGCACCAGTTGCAAGAATGGAGACGGTAAGAGCAGTGCTGTCCATAGCAGCACAAAATAAATGGAAAGTATATCAAATGGATGTAAAATCCGCATTTTTAAATGGATTTTTAATGGAAGAGGTATATGTGGAACAACCTCTTGGATATGAGAAGAAAGGCCAAGAGCATAAGGTCTGTAAATTGAAGAAAGCTCTTTATGGGCTGAAACAAGCACCAAGAGCATGGTACAGCAGAATAGATTCTTATCTATCGGAGAATGGATTTGAAAAGTGTGAGGGAGAACCCACCCTCTACATCAAAGAAAAGGATGGTAAGTTATTGATTGTTGTTTTATATGTTGATGATTTAATTTTTATAGGTAATGATGATTACCTTGTTGAAAATTTTAAAACAGTCATGAAAGATGAATTTGAAATGACTGACATGGGTTTATTAAGATACTTCTTGGGAATAGAAGTGGAGCAAGGTGAGAAAGGAATTTTTATTTCTCAAGCAAAGTATGTGAATCAAGTTTTAGAAAGATTCAACATGCAGGAGTACAAAGCTGCAATTACTCCCACAGTAATGGGATTGAAGTTAAGTAAGAATGACAGCAGCAAGGATTTCGATCCAAGTTTGTATAAAAGCATAGTTGGCAGCCTCATGTATTTGACTGCAACTAGGCCGGATATTATGCATGTTGTTAGCTTAATTTCCAGATTTATGGAAAAGCCAAAAGAAGCACATTGGCAAGCAGCAAAGAGAATTCTGAGGTATGTGAAAGGAACAAAAGGATTTGGTATTTTATATACTACTTCAGAAAATTTAGAATTAGTTGGATACACTGACAGTGATTGGGCTGGAAGTGTAGATGATCGGAAGAGCACTTCCGGTTATATTTTTCATATGGGTTCAGGAGCCATTTCATGGGCTTCCAAGAAACAACCTATTGTAGCATTGTCTACAGCAGAGGCAGAATATGTGGCAGCTATAGCAGCAGTGTGTCAAGCAATTTGGATGAGAAGGATGTTGAGAAGTTTGTGCCAAGAACAAGTAAAGGGCACTGTGATTTATTATGACAATAGCTCAGCTATTGCATTGTCAAAGAATTTTGTGTTTCATAAAAGAACAAAGCACATAGACACAAAGTATCATTATATCAGAGAATTGGTGAATAATGGTGAAGTTGTTTTACAGCATTGTAAAACTGAGGAGCAATATGCAGATATTTTAACTAAACCATTGGGACAGAAAACATTTGAATTTTTTAAGAAAATGCCTAGGTATGATGAATAACCCAGTAGCTGACTTTAAGGGGGAGTGTTGAAAATATTAAAGTCACCTGCCAGCCTTGGGCAATGACAAAAAGAACAAAGGACAAAGGCAGCAGCAGCAGAAACAGAGAATGAGTGCGGAGCACTCTGTATTGAAGAATGTTGGTGAATCCGTAAGGATGAATTTAATTCTTGATAGGCCGCAGCCACAATTGTAGATGAAATTAACTTAGTGATGGATAGAGTCGTTCTTCACAGTGGAAGGACGAAGATTTTTCGTAGATCTTTTCTACAGAGGAGCAGAGTAATTAAAAACAGTCGTTTCGGGCTTTAAAGTCCTCAACAACCAGAATGAAGAGAAACAGGCGGAAGTCATTTTATTTTTGAATTGGCGGGACAAGTGGTCCCCACCATTTATATGCCAATCGGAATCGGAATCGGAAAGTTATGTTGGAGCAGTGTCTTGTTGATATGGGAGAGTTCCGCAAAGCGGAACGTTTAATACATTGAAACTTATACATAAATCACCCCCACAGCAGCAGAGGCCCGTGGGTCCACAAGACCACGTGGCGGTATCTTATTGCAATCGCAACAGCGTAATCGCAAGGTTTAAATCGGCGGGATTTTATTGTGTGCCCCGATCAGGGCGGATCCGATCGCAATCGAAGGATCGGAGGTTTGTTTGTTTTGCAGCGCGTTTTGTTTAAAGCGCGGATCCGACGGTCTTATATGGCGGATTTAATATCGGGCCATCGAGTCCATAGTGTGATCGCAATCGAAAGATTGAATGTATCACAAAGTTTGTTGTCAAGACTTTTGCCGATTGTCGATTGTCGATTGCCGACTGCGTAGTGGTCCCCACTCGTACGTCTGGCATTTCATATTTTTATTAGTTCCGCAAAGGTTTTCCTTTGTATTTAGTTTCATTTCTTTGATTTAAGTTTTAATATAGTTTTTTATTGTAATGTTTAATATATGCGCGGCATATAAAAAGGAAAAGGCCCGAGAGCCAAATGAAATGCATGGTATTGTATTGTGAACCGCAGTGTGAGCCCGCAGGCAAGAAGAAAACACAGTAAGACCATTACAGCACTGTTTTGTGCGTTTTTGAGAGAGACAGAGAGCATTGTTTTGAAGTTCTGTGCACTGCGTCTGCAGCAGTCACTATAGCTGTTCATCCCTCTGTTTAGAGGAAGAATCTGTATCAGTTTTTTAAAGGAATAGAAATTTTTTTTAAAGTCCTAAAAACTCTGTCTCCTGTCAAGTTGTTTAAATTACTCTGTGTTGTAGAGGGGAGTTTATATTCTCTCCACTGTTTGCTTGGAATTTCCCAAAATTCCAACATATTGTGCCACTAAAAGAATTATTCCAACTTGGAAAGTTGCACTCATTTGATCGGTGATATCTCTGTGCAGCAGGCTACTCTCCAAACAATACAAATCGAAATTGTCATCTCTAACACACATTATAAATTTTGAAAACAGCCGAAAACACCACACATGGAATTAAAAAAAGATGTTTAGTTTTCGCAGTGAACTCCACTCGTGAAGTTGAGTACGCACGCATCTCGAGTGAGCAGTCCAACATTGGTCGAAGGCCTCTATGCGAAACTCACCGCATTTATGTACGCCCAAGACGTCGTCGTTCCCAATGGCATGAAATATGCACCGTTCACCATCATATCTCGTTGGGATTTCCAATTCCAATCCTTCCATTCAGTGTTGCTCTGGTTTACCCGCTTTGTTACCTTTTCCCATAAGGATTTGCAGATGCCACAAATCTATTACCTTGACTGTTGATTGTGGGGTTTGCACTCCCACAAATTGCATGCATTCCGTGTAGTAATTGTTCACAACATGGAAGTATCCATGCATTCACCTGCATTGAATATTTCTTCATTCATAAATATTTATTTCTTATTTCTTGATAAGACTATTGTCCCATAGGAATATCGCTGAGAGAAGCCATTTACCTGGGCATACGCTGCACAAGACCTTCGCCAAAAAGGTTGAATGCAGCCGTCACTTTCATATTGACATCCCGAATATAGTTATCATGGTGATCCAACAACATTACCTGCAATGTTCACACCGAAACAGAGAAACTGTTATTCATAATTCTTGATAAGATTATTGTCACACAGAAATATTGTAGAGAAAATCCATTTACCTGGGCATTCGCTGCACAAGACCTTCGCCAAAATGGTTGAATGCAACCGTGAAACCGTCAATTGCATCTTGACATCGCGAATATAGTTATCATGGTGACCCAACAAAATTACCTGCATTGTTCACACCAAAACAGAGCAAGTGTTATTCATAAGAATTCAATGGAGTTGTATGGAAGAGGGTTAGTTAGGTAGTTAGGTTAAATTAAGGAAATCGTAGATGAATGGTCCAAAACATTTCAATCGTTTAACATTTAATCTAATGGTGCATACAGGTACACCTGACAATTAGGAAAGTTGTTTTCAAATAAAAACATCGTACGACGTAATTAATGGGATACTGTTTTGTATATTAATAACAAAATTGCCGTAATCATAAATTATTAAATATTTTAAAAAATTGACATAATTTAATTGGCTGGCTAGATATTTATAGATAATTTTCAATGGATTTTAAATTTCAAGATAAAGTTATATATTTTTCTGGAATCACAATGATAAATAAATCAACTTTGAATTTAAAAAAATAAGAAAATTGTTATTTTATAATATTTAGTTTTGAAACACATGGTATTGGTGATCTCTAATATTATATTGTGATTAAATTAGACAAATAAATTAATCAAAGGGACATATGGAAGTCTGAACAGAATAGTTTGTAACTCAGATTTTCAAAAATCTTTACCGAAATAGTTTTTTTTAGAGAGTTTGGTTAAAAAGTGAAAATAGATTCAGCACCATCAAAAACCCTCAAGGCACTCAAAATAATGGAGTTTAACCTTTACTGAATTTTTTTTATAACCTTACTTGAATTTCTTAATTATTCTGTGAGTTTTTTTAAACTATAGCTATAACTAAACTCTAAAATATACAAATGAATCCTACAATATAATCTCATCCTTTAAAGTAAATATAAAAATTAAAATGTTAATCTATTTATGAAAAAATAAAATACTAAATTAACTAACAATCTGCAAAGTAATAAAGATCCATTAAGTTTAAAAATAACCCAAAAATACAAATTGTAAAAAGTGTTTGACGATGAATAAGAGAAATGGTTGTTTTATTACACATTCATATGTGCTAGTCTCGGTTCAAACCTAAAAATAGCTGGAGTAAAATTCAAATCATCGGGCATTGAACATGCAGGGAGCCACTTCCATGTATTTTTAGTGGTATTATAAACAAGCAGCTCCTTAAGCCTAGTGTATCTCATGCATACCAAGTCTCCCATTCCTTCAAAATCAAAATATCCTGAGATAAATGGAAATTTAAAGGTGTTATCTTTTGTCTTGATGTTTTCGAAAACTGAAGGTGGCATCTTCGCAAAGGGTCTGAGCTCCGGATTCTCCGAACCCAATTTGAATTTTAAAAACTCCCATATAATAAAACCAGGAAAACCCATGCCATCTTTTAATACAAACGAAGCTAAAAGCACTCGTTAGCCACAAGTGAAAAGTACATGTTGCCTAAGGCTGCGCCTGTCCTCCACATCTTCCAACGGGAAGGGGACGAGAAGAGCTGTCCCGTTTTGGAGGCTGAAAACCACGATGCCCTCTGAAGCCATTCAATACAATAAATCCTTAGAAATAACATTCTTCTGGTGCCGATAATACACGTGACCCCGTGGCAAGAGTCCAGCTGTAGTCCATGACTTTAAACATGAATCGTAGATTTCTACTCTATGTTCTTTCCTTGTTAACGCTATCACTTTATATGTACCTCCATCCCCTGCCACGATGGTTATGGCCAAAATACCACTATCGCCATTGATTCTAGGAAGTTGGAACAACGTGCCTGTAATAGGATTGGAGACAATGAGCCTGAATTCACTAGGTTGCGAAGACTTAATAATGGATGCCAAGAAAAAGCCTGCGGCTGATCCGTGCAGGCGTAATCCCTTCACGTCATTATATTTTTCCAGTAAGAAGGCAAAGGAGAGTCTTTTCCAGGTGTTTGTGAAGGAGCAGTAAGCCATATAGTTCAAAGAGATATCATTTCACAGCAGAAGCCATGATTTCTTGTTGGGTGGTGCCGCAACCCAATCATTACTTATAAACTGTGCAGATGAAAGTAGCGAATTCCACTCTTTACAGACACCACAATATCTACATAACTTATCAGCGGGCAACCATGCCAATGCGTTCTCCTTGAAATATCTCGGCAATTGAGACCACCACATTGAGCACTCTTCGGGATCTTCCCAGTCTGTTTCCATTTCCATTTTCAATGAGCAACACTCCTCTACTGGATCTTCCCTTTTTGTTTCCATTTTGATTTTGAATAAAATAAGAATCTCAGCTTTAATAGGGGTAGGCTAGGATTCGGATAAATTCTCAATAGAAGAGGTCTGCGAATACACAGAGAGCGTGTGACTAATCATTTGGATTTGACCATCTACGATTTATAGGTGCGTGTGTTCATTATAAATTAGCCGACTTTTCATTGTAAATATTTATCTATTATTTTTCTATTATTACGCTTGGCGTGGTCTCTTTTATTTATAATTAATTATTTAGGATATTATTATATATATATATATATATATATATATTAAATAAATAATTAGGATAGAGAGAAATTAGATGGTTGATATCATCTTCTGCGTTTATATATATATATCTATTTTTTTTTTTTTTTAATTTCTTCTATTATATAATTATTTATTTATTTTTTTAAATTTCTTCTATTATATAATTATTTATTATTTTTTAATAATAGCGAGATATTTTTTATTTTCATTATTATTATCAATATTTTTCATTACATAGTTATTTATTGTTATTTTATTTTCCAGTGGCAAGAGTTTTCTTAAACATAGATTCTGTGTTTCACTTTAATTTTTCACTTGGAACTAATCGTTTTGATTTAAGTGTCAGTGTATTTGAGCAATTACCTCTTACAATTTACCCATGATCCATCCATTTGAATAATCCATGTTGCTCGACCAGATTGTATTGTTGGATATCCATGTTGCTTGACCACATTGTATTGTTTGATTGATTTGGCCTTTTAATCGGCTCATCTATTGGCCTCAGGAGACAAGCTGAACTCTTTGCCTAGACGAGAATTTAATAAACAAAGCTGAAATTTAGTAAGCAGTGGAAATTTAATAAGCAATGGTAAATCACCATCTAAAAATCCATTACTTTATAGATAATATAATTTTGGGAGATAATTTGGTATTAAATCTTTTAACATAACTTTGATTCTTGATCTAATACATTTGATAATTTTGTGTTCCATTTAGTATGGAATAGTGTACACATAACTTAAATAGTATTGAGGTTGTTGTAGAGTCATGGTACAAAGTAGGGTGGATCTGTCTTATCCTCAAATTTATTGAAGATTGATTTTCAAAATAGTTATTATTATTGAATGTTCAGTCTATTTGAAGTTGTTCATGTTAATGGCATGTGATTCAATTTTGTGCAAGCTTAATTCTTGTTATATTTTATTTCGAAGAGTTTAGTACCTAAAGGGTGTTAATTTTTCTGTTAAGTGAAATTTGAATTATTGGAAATTTACATAGGGTACATCATAATGGTAATTGATCCATAAAATGGAAATGGTGGATATAGGCCAAAAACAAAAAAAAATGGCTTGAGCTAAGAAACTAAATACAAAGCTAAGAGTAGAAGATGACTGTTAACATCAAAATTCATCATAGAGAACATTAAAAGGACATATACATGATAGTGAAGAACATAGGAATAGAAATAAATTTAGAATCCATGTAGTCTCGGAACCCTTTTCTAGAATCAACGTTGTGCCCTAGTATTCCTCAGCAATGAACTTTGACTCGGAAAACTAACATGGAGGCTGACATGCCCTAAGATGGAGGTTGATCCTCGTTGAGTTGTTGCTAAAAATTCTACTAGAAGGATGACTTGAGGCCACTTGTTTGGCACCCACATCCACAGTATAGATGTCTCAATGGGAAATATCTATGTATTAAGATATCTAATAAAAGATGTGGGGAGAGTTGGGGTGTGGTTCCATGCATGGGAGGCACTACTCTACCCCTTTGTTGGCCACAAAGTCAACCATGAAGTTGGCCTTCCTTTTGAGATGAGTAAATATGATTATGTCATATTGAGCTAGTATAGTGGTTATTTTCCATATCCTTTGATCTAGTCACCAATAGAGGGAGCATTTTTTAGTGGGATATCATGCTCATAATTTTTAGGTTGTCTAGATGACTAGTCGAGAGTCACCTTTTTTTATGATGGCGTAAATACATTTGTCCTAGGTGATCAAGACGCCTTGGAGAATAGCTCCTAATTCCACTACATTTTTGTTGTAGTGACCTATCTAACTTGTGAAATGGCTTATGATTTCTCCCTTGCTATTCCTAATGGCTCCACCTATGCCAAAGTAACTAGGATTACCTTTGGAAGCACCATCAAATTTCATCTTGAAATGGAGCTCTCGAGGTCTAGGATTCAAAGGTTGTGGCATTGGGAGATGGTTGAGTTTTTCAATATTGAAAAGTGGTGATGATTAAATTTTCACCAATCTAGAATGAACTTTTGCGAGGGGAGCTGTGGGAGGTCCCTTTTATCCCATCTTTTAAGGTAGATGGATTCTTCAATTTTTTGGTGGAGAAGAGTCTATATATATGCAAGAGTGATTTTTTTTGTCATTTAAAATCCTTTGATTTAATTTTTACCATATTTCCCACACCAATAAAACTATGACATGAGTCTATAATATATTAATAATAATAATTTGGAAGGGGTTCATAGACCAAATTTTTTTCGTTTGGACAAAATATACACTAAAATTAGGATTTTTTTTGGAGCGTGTGGTGACTTTTCCACAAATACCACTTCTTATCTCACAAGTGCTCAACAGGTGATCTGTAGTTTCTCACTGTTGTGTGCATAAGTAGTACCATGAAGGTCCTATGTAGCCCTTTTTGTGTAGGTTCTCCTACATTAAGATTATGCATCTAGAGAGTATCTAAAGGTGATAAACTTCGATTATAGCCCTGCTGACCATAGATCTTTCCAGAAGGGGTTTGGTTCGGTCTTATGTGCTTGCTAAGCTAGGACGTAGGATTCATTGTCATTAGAGACCCCAATTTATTTCTATCCTCCCCTTAAAATATTTGGGCCCTCTTTTGCTTTTATTTGTCTTTACATATCTCCAACCCTAGATTTTTAATTTTCTCCTTATTTCCATTCTTATACCATGAGTCTGGGTGTAGAAAGGTTTTGTAGGAATCAAAGTTGGATCCCATCCAAAAATGGCTTACCTTAATTCTTCCTTCAATTTGGGCCATTTTTTGAGTGACAGAGTACTATTGGTTGCTGGCTAGAATCAGAAGTTGTTGCGATGAGTCTTACCAACTTTTGGATGTCTATTGTGATTTTGAGGATGGCTCCTTCGAAACAAGGCTGAGGCTTAGAGGTAAAATAAAAATAGAATTTCACCATTGTGTCTTATATGTCCTCAAAAGTTATGACATAGTCACCATTGAATTTGTTCAGGGAGGTTATTATAAGTTGAGCCATTTTGAATCTCAAATTTTGGTTTCAAATCCACCAGGTTTCGTGTCCCATGGGGTACATCTTTGCCACATTGTGATAAGGATCAAGTATTAAGCTCCCCCATCTTCATGGAGTTTCAAATCTTGTTAATTCATAAATTCCCGCTACATATAGCATATGGGTTGCTGGGTACACTCTTGGTGCTATAGTGGAAATTGATAGATTTGATCAAGGGCCTCGCCTAAATTACTCAAACGAGTTGCTGATTTACCATGGTGAAAAAAAAGTATTTTGATATGTATTCTTTGCAATTCTACATGTATAACATGATTTTAATGTTCCAAGTGAAAGTTATGGTAACTTTCCAAAAATATGCTAATTTTTTCCCTCTTTCCAAGAGTAAACTTGTATAGCATACCACATGTCCAATTCTTTAAATATAATTATGAAATTTTACATGAGGTACTTCTATATGTCTCCTAATATCTATGAAAATTTACAAGTTGAAAAGTCCTAGAAAAAAAGTAATAGCAAAAGTACCAAGCTTACCTATTTGAAACTAATGTAAGGACCATTCATAAAACCTCACATACATAAGGCATACCTATGAAATTATAAAAAACTAAAGTTTGGGTTTTTTATCACAATTACCTAGAGACGTCTCATTTATCTCATCATAATTTCAAAATTTGAAACATCCTTAAAAATTAATTATAGTGGAAATGCCAAACTTACCTATTTGAGACTAATTTAAAGAGAATTCATGAACCATAATATCATTAAAGCATAGAATATCTCTGAATGCATAGCTAACCATTTGATTCTAAAATTTCTATCTTAGGTACTAACAATCTTGCCTTTGCACCTCAAAATTTCATGATTTGAAACATCCCAAAAATAATTATAGCAAAAATTTGAAACTAGCATGTTTGAAATTGATTTCAACAACATTTAAGAAACCTAACTTAGAGCATATTTTTGAATATATAGTGAACCAAGGTTATAAATTTTAATAGACGTTACTTGATATTTCTCCCGAATATGATCCCAAGGTAGATAAAATAATTTGACCCAACAAACACTTGTTCAATTTTTAAAAAACTTTGGATAAAAAAAAATTGCCAACCTTTATTTAAAATTTTTTTTGGATAAAATAACTTGGCCCAACTAAAATAACATCGAGGCACATCAAATTTGCAATAATAGGGTAAAATAAAAAAATTGGTTAAAAATTTAACCATGGGAAATTTCCCATCCTAAACTTTGGTTAGAGAGCAAAATTTGAGCAAAATATTTTGTTCAAAAGATGAACTAATCATTGGTCAATGCCCAAGTGATTGCTATAGTCCCGCTAGAGGCAGGGACTAATAAAGTATACTTTGTTTAAAATTCCATTTTCTTCATGATCATGAATATGAGAAAGTGAAGATCCATTTTAGCACAGTGATGGATGATGTTGGATATGTATGAATTTATATGTATGTATAAGTTCTTTTGTTGTGGATTTTTGTGAGGTTATATGTAAACTTTGGATGTATATTGAGGTTATATGCAACTTAGTAATAACATTTTTCATTTTTATACACATCTAATATTTGTGATTCAAAAAGAAAATGGCATTGTCCTAAATTCAAAGTCCAGTAATTCTTATTAGTGTAGTTGTCCTTCATACGAAGCGAGAGTTGTTTATAAAATTAACTAAAGATGAAAATCATATTGGTTTCATCTTAACTCTCCATGCTTTGGGTGAGTTGCATAAATTAAATTAATTTTTTTTTAATTAGTGGGATTTGTGACTTTTTTTTAATTATCAAGATGTTATTTGAGTATAGTGGTTTTTTTCATGATGTTTCTATATGAAAATTTATTTCTATTTTGTTATATTATTTCTATTTGTGAAATTTGAGGAGAACTAGTTTCTATCATTCACTTTAGTAGATAGCTTATGTACTTTATCATTAGCTTAGGACCTTTCACCATTCTATTATATTAGCATTTTCCAATTGGTGATCTCTTCTATGTTATTTATGAAGGTAGGAAATTTTTCTTTTCAATATGGTAGCACATGCTTAAAGAAATGCTTCAACCTTGAATATAAAGGGGCACAAATAATTATGGATTTTAGTTTTTCTAATGTAAACTTAAATTACGGTATGACTTCAGTTAGAAAGTATTGAGTTAACTAGTATTATTATTCTAGTTTTTATTTATATTTTTTGAAAGAGTAATTATGGTACCTTACAAATGTCCTCTAGCTAATAAATCATGTTATGAAATGGTTTTTATATGTTTCCAAAATTACCAAAGATTTGCAATTAGTCCCCTCCACACCCACTCTCGAAGATAGGAGCGGAGAGAGTGACTTGAAATTATAGTATAGTCAACGATCTAAATAAAAATTTCAAAGTCTAATCATTTGAAAATTCAAAATTTTGATTCAACATTTTATGATCTTTCTTTAGTAATTAATTGGGATCATGGGTTCCTTTAAAGTGTTTTTTTCCCTAGATTTCCATTAGCAAAGTTGGAGAAAAAAATAAATCATTGTAATTCACATGTCCAAAAGTAGTGTGATTGAACTATATTCTTATTGGATCTAGCAACATTCCAATTTAAAGATCCATATGGAGTGGATGATATGATGACTAGATTCTATTTGGTTTGGGTGTAAGCATGTTTCATATGCCATAAGTCTGCCCAGGGATTCATATATTAATTGATTCATTGCCATTATAACTTATCATCTATGACACTATTGGCTATTTTATGAACCTTTAGTCCATCGAGGACACCTTCTTCCTTGTTTAGGTAGAGTGTTTTCCATTTCACTAGAGGCCATTTCTACTTGAGGTGCTTGCCACCCCATAATAATATTCTTTTCATATTCCTTATACTTTTTAAAACCCATTTCGGTGCTTTTAGATCATAGAAAAAGTAGATGGGAAAATATTGGAGCACATTTTTCAGGAGGATGAGTTTTTCAATGATGTTTAAATCATGAAAGCTCCAACTAGCTAGGAATTGATTAAGCTTATTGATGAGGTCTCTCCATGAGAGGCACATGATGGTTGAGTCAGTGAGGGGAGCCCCTAGATATTTTGAAGGGAGTTTAGAGATTGAGAAGCCCAGGATCCTGGAGATACTCTTGTGAGTTATTATGGGATTATTGAAGAATAATATTATAGATTTAACCCTATTGATGGTAGTGCCCGAGGCCTACGATAAAAAATCGAGGTTTTCTTTGATGGCTTTGGCTTCCTTGAGATAGGGGTGTTTTATGAGGAGAGTGTCATAAAGGATTCAATAGTCAGTCACAGTAGAATTTTCATGAAGTGATGGATATTTCAGAGCTCCATTTTTAGTGGCATCTTCTATTTTATTTTCTAGCCCTTCATCCATGAGGATAAAGAAAAAGGGGGAGAGGAGGTCGCCCTATTTGATGCCTCTTGAGGGTTGAAACATGTTCAAGGGTGAGACATTGATGAGGATAGTGATGAAGATAGAGGTGACCAAGGACATAACCCATGAGATCCAATTTTTTGTGAACCCAAAAGCTCGTAGAGTACTTTCCATGTATACCCAAGTTAGTTTTTCAAAGGAATTAGATAGTTATAGATTAAGAATCATATTAGGTTTCTTCAAAATTTTGAGGGAATGGATGGTTTCGTGGGAAAGGGTAATACCATCTAGGATTTTCTAACTTTCCACATAGTATAATTGTTTAGGAGATATGAGAAGGGGTAGGATCGGTTTGAGTTGGTTGCCTACAACTTTCAAGATTGGTTTGTAAATGATAGTCCATAAGGCTATAGGATAAAATGTACCTAGGCATTCCACGTTCTCTTCCTTTGGGGACAAGTTTATAAAGACTGTGTTGGGAGCTAAGAGAATGCTTCTGTTGACCTGAGAATCAACTATTATCTCCAAAACCTCTTGGAGAGGGAAATGTGAGTCGTGCTTGAAGAAGGAAACTTTGAATCCATCTCACCTAGAGGATTTTCCATCTACCATCTAATGAAAAGCTTTGTGGAATTCTTCTAGATTAATTGCTTGATTAAGAGTTGAGTTGTGGTTTTTTTTACCAACTTCTGGATCTCTATTATGGTTTTGAGGATGGATCCTTGGAAACAAGGCTGAGGCTTAGAGGGAAAATACAAATATAATTTCACCATTATGTCTTATATGTCCTCAAGAGTTATGACATAGTCACCATTGAATTTTTTCAAGGAGCTTATTATAGGTTGAGCCATTTTGAATCTCAAATTTTGGTTTCAAATCCACCAGGTTTCATGTCCTACATGGTACATCTTTTGCACATTGTGATAAGGATCAAGGAGTAGGCTCCCCCACCTTCATTGAGTCTCAAATATTGCTAAGTCGCAAACTCCTGCTACATCTAGCATATGGGTTGTTGGATATACTCTTGGTGTTATAGTGTTAATTGATAGATTTAATCATGGGCCTCGCCTAAATTACTCCAAAGAGTTGTCGATCTACCATGGTGAAAAAATAGTATTTTATATGTATTCTCTACAATTCTACATGTCTAACCTAATTGTAATGTTCCAAGTGAAAGTTATGGTAACTTTCCAAAAATCTGTTAATTTTTTGCCAATTTCCAAAAGGAAACTTGCATAGCAAACCACATGTCCAATTCTTCAAATATAAATATGAAATTTTACTTGAGGTACTTCTATATGTCTCCTAATATCTCTGAAAATTTCATAAGTTGAAAAGTCCTAGAGAAAAAGTAATAGAAAAATTACGAAGCACACCTATTTGAAACTAATTTAAGGACCATTCATAAAACCTCACATACACAGGGCATATCTATGAAATTATAAAAAACTAAAGTGTGGATTTTTTATCACAATTACATAGAGAGGTTTCATTTATCTCCTCATAAGTTCAAAATTTGAAACATCCTTAAAAATAAATTATAGTGGAAATGCCTAACTTACCTATTTCAAACTAATTTAAAGAGAACTCATGAACCCCAATATCATTAAAGCATAGCATATCTCTAAATGTATAACTAAACATATTCTAAAATTTCTATCTTAGGTACTAGCAATCTTGCCTTTTAACCTCAAAATTTCATGATTTGAAACATCCCAAAAACAATTATAGCATAAAATTGAAACTAGCATGTTTGAAATTGATTTCAACAACATTTAAGAAACCTAACTTAGAGCATATTTTGAACATATAGTGAACGAGGATTATAAATTTTAAATATATGTTACTTGATATTTCTCCTCAATATGATCCCAAGTTGGATAAAATAATTTTACCCAACAAACACTTGCTCAATTTTTTAAGAAAATTGGATAAAAAAAACTTCCCAACCTTTATTTAAAAAAAACTCTGGATAACTTGGCCCAGCTAAAATAACATCGAGGCACCTCAAGTTTGAAATAAGAGGTTAAAATCAAAACATTGATTATAAATTTAACCATGGGAAATTTCCCATCCTAAACTTTGGTTAAAGAGAAAAAATTGAGCAAAATATTTTGTTCAAAATATGAACTAATCGCTGGTCAATGCCCATACGATTGCTATAGTCCTGGTGGAGGCAGGGACTAATAAAGTATACAATGTTTAAAAATCCCATTTTCTCCATGATCATGACTATGAAAAAGTGAAGATTCATTTTAGCATAGTGATGGATGATGTTGGATATGTATGAATTTATATGCATGTATGAGTTTATTTTTGTTGTTGATTTTTGTGAGGTTATATGTAAAATTTGGATGTATATTGAGGTTATATGCAGCTTAGTAATAAGGTTTTTCATGTTTGTACACATATAATATTTGTGATTCAAAAAGAAAATGGCATTGTCCTAAATTCTAAATCCAATAATTCCACAATATCTACATAACTTATTAGCAGGCAACCATGCCAATGAATTCTCCTTGAAATATCTTGGCAATTGAGACCACCACATTGAGCACTCTTCAGGATCTTACCATTCTGTTTCCATTTTCAATGAACAACACTCCTCTACTGGATCTTCCCTTTTTGTTTCCATTTTCAATGTAGAGAAAATTTTGATTTTGAATAAAATAAGAATCTTTTTGTAGGCTAGGATTGGGATAAATTCTCAATAGAAGAGGTCTACAAATACTCAAAGAGCGTGGCTGATCATTTGGATTTTACCATCTACGATTTATAGGTGAGCATGTTCATCATAAATTAGACAAATTTTTATTGTTGAAAATATTTATTTATTATTTTTCTACTATTACGCTTGGCCTGGTATATTTATTTATTTATATTAAATAGATAATTAAATCTGAGATGAAGGGAAATTGGATGGTTGATATCATCTTGTGCATTTTTTATATATATATTATATTTTTTCTATTGTATATTTATTTATTATAATAATGGCAAGAGTATTTTTTTTTTCCATTTATAATTATTTTATTTATTTTTAAGTGGCAAGAGTTTTCTTAAACGTAGATTTTGTGTTTCACTTCAATTTTCCACTTGGAACTAACTGTTTTGATTTGAGTGTCAATCCATTTGAGATATTATCTATTTTAATTTATTCATGATCCATCCATTTGAATAATCCATGTTGCTCGACCACATTGTATTGTTGGATATCCATGTTGCTCGACCACAATGTATTATTCGATTGGTTTGGCCTTTTAATCAGTTAATATATTAGCCTCGAGGAGACTAGTTAAACTCTTTGCATAGACGAGAATTTAATAAACAAAGCTTAAATTTAATAAGTAGTTGAAATTCAATAAGCAATGGTAAATCACCATATAAAAATCTATTACGTCATAGATAATATAACCTTGGGAGATAATTTGGCATTAAAAATTTTAACATGACTTTGATTCTTGATCTCATACATTTGAAAAATTTGTGTTCCATTCACTATGGAATACTGTACACATAGCTTGAATAGTATTGACCTTGTTGCAGATGCATGGTACAAAGTAGGGTGGATCTGTTTTAACCTAACATTTATTGAAGATTGGTCTTCAAAATAGTTATTATTATTGAATGTTCAGTCTATTTGAAGTTGTTCATGTTAATGGAATGTGATTCAATTTTGTGCAAGCTTAATTCTTGTTATATTTTATTTCGAAGAGTTTAGCACCTAAAGGGTGTTAATTTTGTTGTTAAGTGAACTTTGAATTATTGGAAATTTACATACAATACATCATAATGGTGATTGATCCATAAAATGGAAAAGGTGGATATAGGCCAAAAACAAATAAAATGGCTTCAGCTAAGAAACTAAATACAAAGCTAAGAGTAGAAGATGAGTGCTAACATCAAAAGTCGTCATAGAGAACATTAAAAGCACATATACATGATAGTGAAGAACATAGGGATAGAAACAAATTTAGAATCTATGTGGTCCCGAGCCCCTTTTCTAGAATCAACGTTGTGCCCTAGTATTCCTCAGCAATGACCTTTGACTCGGAAAACCAACATGGAGGCTGACATGCCCTAAGATTGAGGTTGATCCTCATTGAGTTGTTGCTAAAAATTCTACTAGAAGGAGGCCACTTGTTTGGCACCCACATCCATGGTATGTATGTCTCAATGAGAAATATCTATGTATTAAGATATATAATAAAATATGTGGGGAGATTTGGGGTGTAGTTCCATGCATGGGAGGCACTACTTTTGGCCGGATAAATTGTTCTTGCAGACAAGACCAATCTCCCTAGTGTCAGAAGACAATATAGCAACAAACGAACAACTAAGTTTGTCTTTCTCTAAATATATTCGTTTTAAAAATAAATGTTATAAAGGTGTCGATCCTACCTTAGATCCAAATGCTTATTTGCAGTCGTAGTCTTCCGTTGCATCAAAATCCTTTCTTCGCAACAAGAGTTCCTTCGTCGCAACAAGAATTCTTTCGTCACAAAAATAATCCTTCTGTCGCAACAAGAGTTCTTTTGTCGCAAGAAAGTGTCGTCTTTTGTCGACCTGCAATCACAAACAAGAAAATATTAAAAATCACCTGTATAAAAAATAATTATAAAACATACCTATCATAGTAATCAAGGAATCTATGAAATAAATGATCTAATGATAGCTTATTGAATTAAACAATCGATTGACAATTTATTGAGAAAAACAAAACTTGATTGTATTAATCTTAAAATATACAGAAGAACCTTACAACCTTAGCCTTGATGTTTGAAAGGCCTTCCCGGGGTCCAAAGCAGGAATCTCCTCTACTTTGATAAGTCTTGCACTCTTCCTCCTGTAATTGTAAGATAAGGTGATCTTCCTCTTCAAAGTCAGTAATAGAAAAGAAGTCTAAATCTCAACAACACTCCAACTCAATCACACATAAAGCTTGAAACCCACCTCAGCCCCAACGTAACCCTTTGAGGCTACCCAATGCCTCCTTTTATAGAGCAGATGAGGAGGTTAGGATTCCACCTTTGTAGGGATAGAATCCTCCTTCAAAGGGATAGACTCCTCACATCAAGGGATTAGTTCCTTAAGGTGAAGGATACATGAACCTTATCAAAGTGTACTCATCCCCAAAATTCTCATCTGGAACCTTCTAGAATTGACCTCAAACCACTTTTTTGACTTTACTTTCTCGCCTTTTTGACTTTGAGGAGGGTACGCAAGCATTGCAAAGGAAAACTGTGTTCTAAAATGTAGGTAAGCAGTGTATTACCTGCGTACCCAAGCTAGGAATGTAGGCAGGCTTCATGTTACCTGCGTACCTAAAGTTTCAGATATTTTTAGGGTTTTTCCTCCTGTTTCAGGGCTTGACATGAGGAGTAAAGGATGTAAGACTTGTAGAGGAGGTATGTATGAGTGTTAATGAGCTCACACAGTTAGCAAAATATGAAGGTGACAATTTTTAGTGTAACAGATTGCCCCCTAAAGTGAGAAGTCTGAAATAGATGAAGATGAAGTCTGTCATATACGAAGAGTGAAGTACTTTATCATTTCAAGGATCATCCTATGGACACCCTGGTCAGAACCTGTAAAAAAATTCAATGCAAAATATATATATGTAATCATATCATCGCTGAGGTAAGAATTCCCATACTCAAATAAAAAACTAACTAAACTTGTTCTGATACAGAAATGATTTTAATATTACATCAATAGTGTAGACATAGCATGGGCACAACCATCTGTAATGAATAGTCTACTGTATAATAATAAAACTCCTCGCAGCCTGGATTGTAGAAACTAGATCCAGGGTCTTGATTTCTTCTTCCCGAACTAGTACGATTCTATCCATGCGATTAAATGTGTTGAAGTCGAACATGGTAGAAACCACTTGATTACCAGTCAATAATGTAAACTGTTAACAAGTGTGACAATAACCACGAGTAATTTCAATGGCTCTCACAGTACTCAGTACAATCCATGAAATGTGAATGACTGAGCTGAAGTCGAACATGTCATAGAATCATTCGATCGAAGGTCAATGATGTAACCTGTCATCGAAGGCAAGAAACCTGCCATTGAGGCATGCAAATTTCAAGGTACTGACGATTTCTAGATCAAATTCCTAGATAATGAGTTGTCGTCAATAGAAAGTGATCTGTCGTAGGCAAGCCCACAACATGAAATCATAGATCAAGTTTTGAAGAAATAAATTGGCAAGGACTGACTCAGGGATGGTCAAAATGAAAGAAAAATATTTTGCAGATGAATGGTTTGTTTGAACTGTCCTCTTGAACACATAACGACACTGCAGATGGTTTGGTGAAAATTGACCCAAAGCTAATACCCAGAAACCAGTTGAAGACTTTAAATATGGTTTGATTGACTGTTAGGCAAAGGATTTCCCAACCCAGGTGAACAAAAGTGTCGTGTTCAAGAGTGGTTAACATTTTTTCAAATAATCAAAATGTAACAAACAAGTTCGTTTTTCTCTCTTTTCCCCCACCATTTCTGGAAAGTACCTCTTTATTTTTGACAAGCTTGAGGAGGATAACATTTTCTTGTTTATAAGCTCATCCTTCGGATGAGTCCAACTTAGTTTAAGATTCAAACCCTAAGAAGGAGTGGTTTGTTCCTGTTTAAAATTGAACAGGTCCTTTACTGTTAAATTTTAACGAGTCCAGTATAGGAGAAACTCGGTGTTTTTCAATAGGGAGTTAGAAGAAAAAACTTAAGAAAACTCCATGGGTGTACATTTTCATAAATTTAGTCTCTCGAGCCTGAAAAAGGATAAAATAATGCGGGAGAGAACTCTATTGACCGTAATTAGTCAATGTATACCTTTTTCGTAAGTAGTCCATTTTAGTCCGTAAAAGGGGTAAACTTATACTGAAGGGACGATTATTCATTTACTTTAACAAGTTCGAACAATCAAGTACTCGGAAATATTTTCATGTTTAGAGAGTCTGAAAAGGGCTTAAAAGAGAACTCCAATGTTTCACTTTTTTATGAAAGAGTCCGAAAAAGTGATAAAAGTATGCTCTTATGGGTTTCACTTTTTCGTAAGTTTTAACGAGTTCGAGAAAGGGATAAAAATATACTCATATGGCCGACTTTCAATTTAATTTACGAGCAGGAAAAGACGGAAAGAAATCGACATTTTCATGTGTTTTACGAGAATGAAATATAGCAAAATAATCTCGGGATTTTCATGAGTTTAATGAGTCTTGAAAATAACCGAAATTGACTCAAGATAGGTTTCATTTTTACAAAATCAAATGTAGAAAGTCTGAAAGGTTGAGTGGTTTCATTTTTTACAAGTAATGTTAGAGAAAACTATGCTCGATGCTCTAAGCGTAGCTCCACCCCATGAGTAAGATGCTTCCCTGGAAGCCATTCTCATTCAACAGATACATCAATAAATTACATGGATGGAATGAAGGTTCATTTACGAGATCATATGAAAGACCCGACCTAAACCGAAATCATTCAATCAACATAGTAGATGTGTGGTGCTGCTTTGATTCAATCAAAGACTCCGACTCAATTAGGGAGGATTGTCTACTCTTTAACGAGTTTGACATGTTGGAACAACCATATGCCATGGCAATTCTGTTTCGCCTCTTAACGAGGTCGACACACAATGTGAACCATCCTCATATCTACATCTACACTCACCATATAACTTTCTGCCCTTTTCATTTTTTAATGAGGTTGACACAGTAAAAGATGCCCCTTTATACCTATCTATTTTTTAATAATGAATCAAAGAATAACAAGAACTATCCTCAAACCAACTGATTCATTTTTTAAAGAGGTTGACGCAGGAAAAGAATTGTCCTCATACCTGATTCATTTTTTAACGAGGTTGACTTAGTAACAGGAACCATCCTCAGAAACTACTTATTTCTAATTTATCAATATACTCTCTACAATCTACCTACTGATTCATTTTTTAATGAGGTTGACACAGGAAAAGAACTATCTTCATACCTGATTCATTTTTTATTGAGGTTGACACAGTAACAAGAACTATCCTCTTGGAAGCTTGTTTCATTTTTAAACGAGCTTGACACAAGAAAAGGAACTATGCTCTCGACTAACTGATTCGTTTTTTAATGAGGTTGACACAGTAAAAGGAACTATCCTCGAACTCATTGTTTTATTTTTTTAACGAGGTTGACACAGTAAAAGGAACTATCCTCGGACTCACTGTTTCATTTTTTTAATGAGGTTGACACAGTAAAAGGAACTATCCTCAGACTCTGACTAATTCATTTTTTAATGAGGTTGAGACAGTAAAAGGAACTATCCTCAGACCGACTGATTCATTTTTTAACGAGGTTGACAGAGTAAAAGGAACTATCTTCGGACTCACTGATTCATTTTTTAATGAGGTTGACATAGTAAAAGGAACTATCCTCAGACTCACTGTTTCATTTTTTTAATGAGGTTGACATAGTAAAAGGAACTATCCTCAGACTCACTGTTTCATTTTTTTAATGAGGTTGACACAGTAAAAGGAACTATCCTCAGACTCACTAATTCATTTTTTAACGAGGTTGACACAGTAAAAGGAACTATCCTCGCACTCACTGTTTCATTTTTTTAACGAGGTTGACACAGTAAAAGGAACTATCCTCGGACTCATTGTTTCATTTTTTTAATGAGGATGACACAGTAAAAGGAACTATCCTCAGACTCTGACTGATTCATTTTTTTAATGAGGTTGACACAGTAAAAGGAACTATCCTCGGACCAACTGATTCATTTTTTAACGAGGTTGACACAGTAAAAGGAACTATCCTCAGACTCACTGATTCATTTTTTAACGAGGTTGACACAGTAAAAGGAACTATCCTTAGACTAACTGTTTCATTTTTTAATGAGGTTGACACAGTAAAAGGAACTATCCTCAGACTCACTGATTCATTTTTTAACGAGGTTGACACAGTAAAAGGAACTATCTTCGGGCCACTAATTATGGCTTCCAACTGGAAGAAACACATGTCAATGGACACACCTTGATCATGGCTTCCAAGAGGTCTTCATCAGATGGAAGAACAGTTCTCTAGAAGGAATACTTGTCAAGGGACTCAAAATGGATAAGAACATCGCATTCAAGTAATCCCATAGATTTTTCCATGTCAATTACCGGATCTAAGTCAAAGGAAGATGAGCAAACAGTGAGAGGCTCGCTTACATTGGTAATTGAAACATGGGACTAGCTGCCACATAATTAACCTGTGGCGAGGTAGATACCACTTTCGTATGAGGAACATTCAGGGATGTCGGGTTATTTGTAGTCGAATTAGGACTAGGGAATGAAAGCTGGTCTAGAGTCACAATATTGCCATTGTGAGGGAAAGACATCACACGAAAGAGTGTCGATACGATAGCTTTCATTGCATAAACATAGTCTCGCCCAAGGAGTAAACTGAAATCCAAGGGACCTCGAACTACCATAAGATCAATACAAACATTTTTACCTTCCAAGGTAATGGAAAACCTAGGAAGGATCCCTAAAGGTTCACTAATGGCTCTATTAAAATCTTTCAGATTCTGCGTAATAGACACAAGCTGAGGGGAACCCAAAGCTTTCCAAGCAATTGAGAATAAAATACTAATAGAAGCACCTTCATCTACCTGTGTGCAGTGTATGTCCCTACCACCTAACTTCACAATGATTTGGAAAGGGATGGAGGAAGGAAGACGAGGTTCTGTCAGTCTATTCCAATTAAAGGAAAAGACCTCAGTACTTGGAGGGGATTCTGTAGAAACAGGTGAAATGCCCCCCGGAGTAGAAGAATCTGATGTAACAAGAAGAACCTGAGTGGTATGAAGTTCACTCTCTACAGGGAGAATGGGATCAACCGAATGTGAGATCGAATCGACCACTTGATCAAATAATGGATCATCAACCTAAGTGATATGAGTTTCACTCTCCAATAGAAGAGTGGGATCGACTGTACTTGAAACTAGATCAATCACTCTGTCAGTTGACGGTAGGTTGGGAGAAAGTTTACGGTAACCAGTTGGAAATTCTTGCGGTGGAACAATAAGGTTTTCCAACAATTTTGAGGCTTCATCCATGTGAGGGAAAATGTGAGTTTGATGACTCCCTTTGCATAGTTTACAAGGAAACCTAACTTTACCCTTTTTCCCAAGAACCTGACTATCATTGGTTGATGGATCAAAGAAAAGTTGATGAGATTTTTTTGACCATACTTCCAAGACCTTCAGAATACCAGGACAATTGATAAGGAAGTGGTCACCCTTACAAAGCCTGCAAGGGTATTTGGATTTACAATTCATGTTGGATGTTTCCTCAACACAACTAACACTTACAGCCATGGTTGGTTGGTTGACTTCTTTCTTATCTTGCTCCTTATTCTTCTTCTTCTTCCCTTTGTTCTTCTTCTTAGCCACTTGGTTACTAGCGTCAAGGCTTTTACCAAGCGAAGAGGAAGAAACGGAGGAAGAAATATTAGGCGAAGAAGGTAAAGGGTCAACATAAGGTTGGTGATGTTGAGATGGTGAACTCTGTTGAGGTGAAGCATCCAGTTGAGGTGGAACAATTGGAGTATTTAGGGCCAACGAAGTTGAAAATAACCATATCGGTAAACCTATTGTAAATATAGGTAATGAAAATGTAGCCATATAAGGAGGACCAACATTTCCAAAGCAAGGAAAATTACTAGGATTCTCATTAAGAGGGGTTCCTTGGTTGGAAAATTTCGGAACAGTTGCCATTATATTCAACTTCAGTGAATTTTATTAACAATGTAAGACTAAAATTAACAATTCACAATTCACACCTATGGTTTCTAAAAGTAAAAACAAACAAATTAACATGCGCTATCAAATATAGGAGTCAAACCACACACAAACAGTAACTTCCCGTACTAAAAACACTAGTTGGTGATGAAATCCAACATCGTAGAATTTAATACAGAAAGGGCGGTTGGAATAGTTACCCCAACAACCTGCTTAATGAAACAGACTGGCACAAGTTTCTTCACAAAACCATCTCGAGTGAAGAGAACCCCCTAGAGAGTCCAAGTGAGTCTAGTCAACGTCTGCTCCAGGTACAATGAGATCTTTCCTTCACCGTCACCTTAGGAAATAATCTTAAGCTTATGGACACTAAGGTTACCAACAATAACAAATACAACTGGGGGAACATTCTACAATCCAATTCCACGCGCAAGGGCAGAGTAAAAAAGCTCAATCCCCTTGAAGGCTCCTCGACATGGTTAATCCGAGGTTTACCGACAAGTGACCCCAGGCTCCTCGACAATGGTTAATCCAAGGTTTACTGTTTGTAATGCGTGCAAAATCTTCTATATTTCCCAATGAAACAGAATTGATTATCTCAAAGGTTCATACATGATCTCGTGATTGACTTCTTTAAGAGAAGCTTCCCAGATTATACAAATTACAATTGGATTTATTTCCTACCGCAAGATTTATCTACTTGTTTGTTTTTACTATCTTGGAGAGTTAATTACTCCCTACTCCAAGATACTAGCCTAAGCTATGTTGGTGGAAAGAGCCCTAAAAATGTAAAAATTACTAGATGAATTTTATTTAAGCGTTGTGTTATTTAGGTTGTTATTACTCAAAAGGGTAAATGGATATGAAACCAATGGTGTTATGACCCGACCCAAAACTGAATGCAATCGAATATGATAATGTAATCTTTTCAATTCGATGAATCCTAACTAAATTAAGGAAAGAGTTTCCATTCACTTCCAACAATGCAAAAAATTGATCACTAAGAGAAAATATAACAAATTCTCTAATGCACTAATTTCATCAAGAAAAACTAATGCAAATCAATCCCAATTTTTTTTTTTTTTTGTGTTTTTAAAACAAGCATAAAAAAATCTAAATTCAAATCAAAGAAAACTGATCTAAATTTACGATTGATTTTTCAGAATGTAAACTATGCAGTTGTAATCTATGCACAATTCACTTGAAAAGTATGCAAATGTAATCTATGAACATTTTTCATTCATATTCTGAAAATGAGAATTCTAATTATGCAAATGTGATCTATGCAAGAGAATTCTCGAACACAAGATGATTCTAATGTAATCTAAGAACCAATCAAGTGCAAGCAAAGAAAATCGGGTGAGAGTTCTGAAGATTAAAAAACACTCAAAGGCGATTAACACTCATACACAATTTAGCAAAAAGATGGAAAATTGTGAAAATACAAATGCAAAAAGAACAAAGGAAAAATTGTGAAAATACTGAGACAAACCTCCAAGTAATGAACAAAGGAAATCAAATTAAGAATTTCTCAAAAAAGAGACTCAAAACACCCAATTAACTTAATGGAGATTGGTGATATGAAGAATTGCTAAAAGAAACTCATAAACAAGGATTTTTGACAGAAAAATACAGATCTGGGTAGATGTTAAGAATCCTAAATTTAATCTAAACTAAACTGGAAAAAAAGAAATCTAGAGTTTTTTCCAAAATTTTAACAGGGTCCGCAGGATTTGAGAAGTAACAGGTGCGGTCCCGCACTGTTTACTCAAGGAAAGTGCGAAACTGCCCGCATTGTGCAAAAGAACAAAGTGCGGTCCCTAGAAAAGTTCAAGAAAAACATAAAAGATTTCAAAATTTTCAAAAACAGAGAAAACATAAGCTACCCAGGCAGATATCAATCAATCAAAAACTAGGAAAAACTTTTCCTCAAATCAAAATAAAAGAGAACCAAAAACAACAAGTTCTTTCCCCAGTGGAGTCGCCAATTTGTTGGCTAGATAAATCTTTCTTGCAGACAAGACCGATCTCCCTAGTGTCAAAAGACAATCTAGCAACAAACAGACAACTAAGTTTGTCTTTCTCTAAATATATTCGTTTTACAAATAAATGTTATAAAGGTGTCGATCCTACCTTAGATCCAAATTCTTATTTGCAGTCGTAGTGCTTCCGTTGCATCAAAATCCTTCTGTCGCAACAAGATTTCTTCCATCGCAACAAGAATTCTTTCGTCGCAACAATAATCCTTTCGTCACAACAAGAGTTCTTTTGTCGTAAGAAAGTGTCGTCTTTTGTCAACCTACAATCACAAACAAGAAAATATTAAATAGCACTTGTATAACAAATAATTATAAAACATACTTATCATAGTGATCAAGGAATCTATGAAATAAATGATCAAACGACAACTTATTGAATTAAACAATCGAACGAAAATTTATTGAGAAAAACAAAACTTTATTGTATTAATCTTAAAATATATAGAAGAACCTTACAACCTTAGCCTTGATGTTCGAAAGGCCTTCCCGGGGTCCGAAGCAGGAATCTCCTCTACTTTGATAAGTCTTGCACTCTTCCTCCAGGAACATAAAGAGGTATGTGATCTTTCCTCTCAAAAGCTCAGCAGAAAGAAGTCTAAATCTCAACAACACTCCAACTCAATCACACATAAAGCTTGAACTCCAATTCTCAATCTCCAAAATCTTAACCCTTTGAGGTTACCCAATGCCTCCTTTTATAGAGCAGATGAGGAGGTTAGGATTCCACCTTTGTAGGGATAGAATCCTCCTTCAAAGGGATAGAATCCTCATATCAAGGGATTAGTTCCTTAATGTGAGGGATACATGCACCTTATCAAAGCGTACTAATCCCCAAAAATTCTCATCTAGAACCTTCTAGAATTGACCTCAAACCACTTTTTTGACTTTACTTTCTCGCCTTTTTGACTTTGAGGAGGGTACGAAGGCATTGCAAAGGAAAACTACATTCTAAAATGCAAGTAAGCAGTGTATTACTTGCGTACCCAAGCTAGGAATGCATGCAAGCTTCATGTTACCTGCGTACCCAAAGTTTCGGATATTTTTACGGTTTTTCCTCCTGTTTCAGGGCTTGACATGAGGAGTAAAGGTTGTAAGACTTGCAGAGGAGGTATGTATGAGTGTTAATGAGCTCATATAGTTAGCAGAATGTCAAGGTGACAATTTTTAGTGTAACAAATACTCTACCCCTTTGTTGGCCACAAAGTCGACCATGAAGTTGACCTTCCTTTTGAGATGAGTAAATATGATTATGTCATGTTTAGCTAGTATAGTGGTTATTTGTTGTATCCTTTTATCTAGTCACCAAAAGAGGGAGAATTTTTTAGTGGGATATCATGCTCATAATTTTCAGGTTGTCTAGATGACTAGTCGAAAGTCACCTTTTGTGATGATGGCATAGATAAATTTGTGCTAGGTGATCAAGATGCCTTGGAGTATAGCTACTAATTCTGCTACATCTTTGTTTTCATGGCCTATGTAACTGGTGAAATGGCTTATGATTTATCTGTTTCTATTCCTAATGGCTCCACCTATGCCAAAGTCACTAGGATTACCTTTGGAAGCACCATCAAAGTTCATCTTGAAATGGAGATCTCGGGGTCTAGGCTTCAAAGGTTGTGGCCTTGGGATATGGTTGAGTTTTTCCTATTGAAAATTCATGATGATTAAACTTCCACCAATATAGAATGAAATTTCACGAGGGAAGGTGTGGGAGGTCCCTTTTATCCCATCTCGTAAGGTAGAGGGATTCTTCAATTTGTTGGTTGAAAATTTCTATCCTTTATGTCACTCCCTTTATTATGTTCCTATCTTTTTGTCACTACCTCTATTTTATAGAGAAAATCCTCTCTGTGCCTCCCTCTATTTTATGGAGGATATAGGAAGATCTCCACATGCCCTCCATTGTGAACAACACCCAAGCACTAAGACCTTAAGTCATCCCATCAAATTGTATATGGGAGGTTGTGGTAGGCAGCTGGTGGTAGGTGTAAATAATCGTAGAGAGTGTAAATAATCGTGGAAGCCAATAGTGAGTGATAGGAATTAAAAAATTAAAACTCAATGACATAAGCTCATAAAAAACTCAATGTTTTATGGTAATTTTTCATTTAAAATTATTTCATTTCTATTTTCCTACTCCATGGTTGTATAAGAATATTTACACTCTTATTGTAGAATTCGCTCCTTTTGATTCATTTTTTCCAATATTTCTTGGGTTAAACCACTAGTATTTCATTCAAATTTTTGGGGATTGAAGTAATAATAGAGTTACTCCTAACATTTCTCCTCTTACATTAAATGTTATAGGTGATAGAAAAATTCTTACACTGCATTTTGAACCTTAAGAAAAATTTACTGCCAACATATTATCACTTCTCTTTTGACAGTTGTCTATTGATGTGTCTTTTCCTTTGCTGCCACACAGATCCACCGCTTCACCACTTGTTCACTGTATATTTTCAACCGTTTCACCATTTGTTCGCTTCATATTTTGGGTAGATATACTATACCATAATTATTAAAAAAATTGTGATATTTTGAGAGTCCATTCCAAGCCAAGCTTGGAGGTTGGATTTTAGATTTTCAACAGTTTCACCACTTAATTCACTTCATATTTTGTGTAGATATCCTATATCGACCATCTACGATTTATTCACTTTTGGATTTGACCATCTATGATTTATAGGTGAGCGTGTTCATCATAAATTAGCCAACTTTTTATTGTTGAAAATATTTTTTTATTACTTTTCTACTATTACACTTGGCCTGGTCTATTTTTTCACAAAGAAAAAGTTCGTAACTTTTCAATTAATGATCAGCTACATGTTACATAAAGCTGTAGTATAAACTACTGTTCAGTCCAAAGTCAAATACAGTCAGCCACACAATCAAAACTGTAGGCATTCACAGTCCCAAAACATGATACATCAGTATGAAACAAGTGTCACATAGTAAGTTCGGTACATAACTTACTAACTCCTGTAGAACCTAAGTATAAATATGAAATAAATACATGCCGAATATATATAAAGGGGAGGAAGAAACAAAATCCCCCAGAATAGCAGTACTGCTACACATCCAAAATAGGAGGAGCCTCCTCGATAAAAGGCCGGTGATAGTATCTGTAGATCTGTCCAGCAGTGTGCTCAGTGATGTGCCATGTACCCCAAGTTAGCTCCGAAGCTTCTTTGGACAGTTGATCAGCGACTTCATTCCGAGACCTGTATATATGAGTCACTGTGATGGAGTCAAATAGTGCTCTGAGATGGTGAACCTCGCGCAACAGTGCAGACAGTGTGTGCGAGTGACAATGAGATAGATTGTTAAACCAATTGGTCACAAGTAGAGAATTGCCAAAGATCTGGATGGAGTCACAGTGAATGTCCCGAGCAAAGGTAAGAAGAAGTCTGAGGCTCTGCAGTTCGGCGTAGTTGTTGGTTCCTAGTCCTAACCCCATTCTGATGTTGTAATAGTGATGGTCATTCAAATAGAGAATGGCGCCCCCCCCCACACCCATGAGCGTTGGACGCACCATCAAAGTATGCCCACGCCCGGCTGTGATCGATGGTTTTTGGGTTCTCATGAGGTGGCTTGCAGCATATACTGTCCTCAGGAATGAGCCGAAAGGTGGCAAGAGATGCTGCGCAAATCCATTCACAGTCAATGGGAATCTCATTGAAAATCTGTTTGTTTCGCCCAATCCATATTTCCCAAGCCACGATTAGAGGGAGGTTGCGGAGTTTTAGACTGTGTGCAGAGCGCTGCCACCAAAGAGTCCAGGCTTCTAATAAAGTGGCACCCCCCCAATTAAATCTGCAACCCAATTCTGTTATAATCTGAGACGAAATGTTTAGGATAATGTTACAATGCAGGAATAAATGGTGTGCGTCCTCACTGTCATTTAGACAGTAACAACATCTAGATGCTCCGTGGTAAGCCCTTCTGTGAAGGAATTCCGTGGTAGGAATGCAATCTCTGAGCATGCACCAGAACAGAAGTCTATGCTTATGCGGGGATTTTAATTTCCAAATGGTACTCCACCACCAGTCCTTAATGGGGGGTTCCCTGTGCTTGATAAGTTCAAGGTAACCTAACTTTGGAGAATAATGCCTAGTTTTTTATACAACCCAAATCAGATTGTCCTCTCGGTCAGAGATGCGAATGTTGGTGGCTTTCAGTGCCCAGATAAATTGCTGCCAGACTCGAGTGCCCTCCGGAGGGATCCCAAGGTCACCCGCCTGTAGCCAGGCTTGTTCCCGCCATGAGGAGTGTTCCCAATCAACAATCTATGCCAGATATGTGATGTTTCTGTGGGGAAGATGTTCAATGATAAATGCCAGCATTTTATGATATTCTCCACTCCCCGACCAGGAGTCAGTGCCAATACGAACCGCATTTCCGGAACCAATTTGCCAAGATATACCATTCTGTAGAATGTGTGTTGCCCTTGTAATAGCCCTCCAAATGATTGAAGCCCCCGAATGCAGAGTGATGCAACCACAGATCCATTCGATTGGGCTTTGGGGAGATATATACTTGGCAACCATAACCTCCTTCCATAAGCTCTGTCCTGTAATTAAGTGCCAGCCCATCTTAGCCGCAAGGGCCCGAGAAAAAAGGTGAAGATCCTTTAACCCCCAACCACCCCATTTTTTGGGCAAATTGATACGATCCCATGCAATCCAGGAAAATGTAGATGCCTTACCTTGGTTGCACCAAAGGAATTGTCTGCAGATGCATTTTATCCGATTAGTTATGCCAATCGGAATCTAGGCCAGGGTCATCCAATAGACCGGTATGGCCTCCAGTACAGACTTTATGAGGATGAGTCTACCAGCCCTGGTTAACCATCGGTTGTACCAAACGTTGATTCTGCACTCAATTTTTGCTATGATCCAGTTCCAGTCCTTGATCTTATAGTAATTTGGTTTGATGAGATACCCCAAATATTTGAGTCCGCCATTGATATCAATGCAGAAATAGTAAAATAGATTCCTAGAGGTGTCTTGTTCCTGTCTCATGCAACCAGTCATGATGATAGAGGATTTGGTTCAATTCGGTGCCATACCGGTAGCCCTGCAAAACCATTTCAGGAGAAGATCAAATTGAACAGAGTCTTGTCTAGTGCCATTTAGGAATATAAGTACATCGTCAACAAATAAAAGGTGAGTAAGATATAAATTATCAATGATCTGGAGCCCCTGTAGTGACCCTCTTTCTTTTGCATTATTGATAAGCACAGAGAGGCCCTCCATGACAAGGACAAATAGTAATGGTGAAAGGGGACAACCCTGACAGAGACCCCTCCCCGCATGGAAAAAATCAGTACCAGTACCATTGATCAAAATGCTGAAGGTAGCGTGACAAATGCAGCCCATAATCTAGTTGATAAGGGTATGTGGAAACCCAGAGTGGATAAGGATGAGGTGAAGGTAACTCCAGTCAACTTGGTCAAAAGCTTTAGTGAGATCAATCTTGAGAATAGTCGATTTCAGTCGGAGATATTTGATAGAGTGAAGGGCCTCCTGGGCTGTACCAATGGCCTCATGTATTTGCCTATGGTTCAGAAAGGAAAATTGTTCCTTTTCAATATGATCGGACAGGAAAGGCTTGATGCGATTTGCAATAATTTTGGAAATGATCTTGTAGATACAGTTACACAGCGAGATGGGTTTGAAATCATTGAAGCTGGTTGGTTTGTCCGATTTAGGAATAAGTGCAATAAAAGTGGTGTTAAATCCATCATAAATCCTGCCCCGCACCCTGCTATCTTCAATCATAGCCAGAAGGTCTGTTGATATGAGATCAAAGAAGTGGATGAAAAATTCAATGGGCCAGCCATCAGGCCCCGGTCTTTTGTCCTGTTTGAACCATTTCAAAACCCCTTCCAGTTCACCCATGGTCACTGGGGAATTGAGATCATCCTGCTGTTCCTGTTCCACGAAGAGTTTAAAGTTTTGAGTAATGCGCAGGATCTCCGAGAGATTAATAATAGTAGAAGCCCTATACAGATTGGTGAAGTGTCTGGTACCCATCTCAGATAGCTGATCATGCGTTCTTGCAGTAAAGCCATTTCGATCTGACAATTCCCAAATGGTGTTAGCATCCTTGCGTCCATTTGCATCCTGCTGAAAAAATTTTGTGTTTTCGTCACCGGCCTGTATCCAAATGGCCCGACTTTTGAGCCTCCAATCTTCCTCCTTCTGTTTCAGCAGTTTGGCCTTTTCAGTCTCAAGTGCGAAAAGTTGTGCCCTGGCTTCCTCATTACTATATCCCAACAGATCACCATTGTTGAGAGAGCCAATTTTTTCCTCAATGCTGTGCAGAGCCTCCCTTTCCAGTTTCTTTTTATTCCGAACCCACTGTATGGTAATGTTCTTTATTCGATTAAGGTTTTCATTGATAACCTTGCCAGGGTCAACATCCATCGTAGATCTAAAGTGCTGCCAGGTCCGAGTGACCAACTGGTTATAATCAGGATCTCGCAACCATCTGGAGTTGAATTTGTATGGGGGCGAGCTCTATTAGGACCACATTCAAACTCCAGGATGATGGGCGAGTGATCATATTTTCCTCCAGATCCCACCCATTAACGTGCACGAGACAAAACAGGGAGGAGGTCCTGTTTAATAAGAAATTTGTCAAGTCTGCGAGCCAATGCAGCGTTACCAGTCCTCCTGTTCCGCCAGGTAGGTTGCAACTTGGTAGTCTGAACGTCTACAAGATGAGATGCACTGAGCGCTGAGTTAAAAAACTCAACCAAAGGGTCCGAGGTGGCTAGGGGTCCCCAAGATTCAGCAATGCCCAAAGAGAAATTCAGATCTCCGCCCAAAATGAGATGGGGGACAGTTATGAGTGAACATGACAAAAGTGAGTGCCAAAAGTGCTCTCTGTCAGAGCAGGGTCCATAAACGTTTACCAGGGTAAACTCAATCTCAGAGCTACCAAACAGTACATTCATCACAAGAACACCCATCCGGCCCCAGTAGTTTAACATCCGGGTGGTTTTGTTGTTGATGCCAAGAGCACATCCTCCAGATCTACCACGGGCATCAAGAGTGATGAAGGACCAATCAGGAAGAAAGGATGATAATGTAGCAGTCACCTCCAACCCCACCCCGATCGTTTCTTGCAGAAATAGTATATCAAAGGGCTTTTGTGCTAACAGTTCTCTGAGGGCCAATCTCTTATCAGGGTTGGCCAGTCCCCTGCAGTTGTAGGAGAGACAAATCATGATGTAACAGTCATCAAGGGTCTTCGTGCTCTAAGGACCCGCATAAGAGAAGATTGTGTGCCTACTTCCACTTCAAAGTTAGCCCGTTTGATGGCCTTTGCTTGGGCAGAAGGTCTGCCACGAGATTTGGAGGGTAAGCTACCCGGACCCGGTCCAATGCCAAAAACCTTTCCAGATTGAGGGTTGGTTAAGGATCTAAGAAAATAGTTGTGCTTCGAAGAGTGAGTCTCCGAAGAGGTGACAGAATGGCCAGGGGAGGGCATAGGAGATGAATGATGTATGATAGGGGAAAACGAAGGAGTGGCCGAGGCGATGGTGCAGCAAACAGATGGGAGGTTTAATGATGTATGTGTCATACTTGATGATAAACAAGGTAAGGAGAAAGCAGATGACAGATGCGGTTCAATAACAGATACATTAAATGGCAAAGTAATGGATGAAGAAATAGCTGCATAATCAGAAGTAAAAGGGCCAGAAGAAGCAGTACCCGGAATGAAGAGATCATGATGTGGAGGCACCGACAAGACCTGTGGCCGGGATCTGGGATGCGTGGTAGTCCAAGTGGGCAAAGTCGCAGTCCTCGACCCGACATCACCAGGGAGCTTAGATGCCCGCGTCTGCATGCCTGCACTGTCCGACAAGATGCTGGGGTTCGGCTCAGTTTGTATGCCAATGGAGCAAGATTTCTTAGCAATCATCCTGCCAGCCCCCTTCCTTAGACATGATTTGTACAGATGACCTACCTCATGACATTTCCTGCAGCGAAAGGGCACGCCCTCATAGTCTAGAGGTTGCTGCCACTCCATCCCATCAAACATCATGATAAAGTTCTCATATAGGCCATCCCTGGTGTCGAGAAAAATCAGGATCCGAGCCACTGCTCTATTGCCAGTGGATAGGTAGGATCGATCATGGTCCAGGTACCGACTGAAATGGCCCCCTATGTTCTGAAGCGCAGTCTCATTCCAGAAATGCAGAGGTATTCCAGGCAACCTCATCTAGATGGGGCCAGCACCTGCATTCTCTTTTTTAGGATAAAAAAGGGGCACCCATCGTTTGAGATAGACTAGATGCAGTTCTAGGTGCCAGAATTGCTTGAGGGCCCAATTGGAATGTTCAGGACAGGCGAAGGTGAGAGAGAACCAGCCTTTGGTCATGGCCCCAACCACCGGGAGAGAGTCAAGGGAATCACTCCAGATCTCTGTTGTCCACCGTTGGAGTCTCGTTGATGAGTATTTCCGGCCACGGATCTTCCCAACTAGGGTCTTGGCAGCAACGATGCTCCAATCTTCCATACCACTCTCGCTTCCAAAATTTGTGAGGTAGTTTAACCTTCTTTTTGTGACCTTATGCGGTTTGCTGCTCTTACATACCCCCAGTTCCGGCTCTACAGTGTCGGCATATGCATGCGGAGTGCTAGTCTTCTCCCAGTCGATTAGGTCCTCTGGAATGTTGGTGAAGACCCCAGAGGCCGGCAATGGTGCAAAAGGCTCGGAACTGTCTTGTGCTGCATCATTTTTATCAGAAGGGTAGTGAGAGCAAACCCCAGGTGGGTGAAGGCCTTCATTGTGCCGATGCGTCGAGAAGCGAGATGTGTCACCGATCTCTTGAAAGACAGCCTCCGAGAATAGTGCGGAGCTACCGATGGCGGAACTTGCCAGAGTGTCCTGCTCAACCTGTGTGAAAGCCCAAAGCCCAATATCCTCGTTCGAGGGCGAGCCAAATGTCAGGTGCGCAAGGTCCCCCATGGGCGAGATGCACCCCTCCACGGTGGATTTGTGTGGGCTGAGCAGGAAAATCCGCCCCCGGTAATGGGTCCAAGTCCGACATTGCATCCACCTCATCAGGTGTTTCTAACCCCCAGATGTCGACCCCCTCCAGGGGGTCCTCCGAATAATCCACCTCGTCCTCGTAGGAGCTCATAGTGAATGGACAGCCCCTCAATAGCCGCTTAGTGACTACTGGAGAAGACAGATGCCCTCAGAAAAAACAAGGGTGAAATGATTTATGTAAATCCAACTGACAAGCTGAGGCTTCGAAGCCAGAGGTTAGTGCAGGTGCTAATAATGCCGGTCTCGATGATGGGTCCAGAAGGGATAGTCAAGGTTCACTGTGCGGGTGCGTCCCCACCAAGTGTAATGAAACCCCCGATATCTGCTTCCAAGACAAGTTGAAAACCCCAGACAACCGCAGCTGCGCGTCCCAAGCAAAAAACAAGTGGCAGCCCACAAGAAATATAACAGTCACCGGAAATGGACAGTGGGGGCCCAAGATACCCGAGGCGAGCAGTAAGCAACAGATTTTTATAAACAGAAAGGAGAAATTACCCGATGAGCAGCTAAAATCAGAGGGCAGCAAGACTCATTCACCACCAAGCGATGGTATCCAAACGTATTGAACTGGTAGCGGTGCCGTCGAGCCCAGTGTTCCATAGTTTACCTAGGGTTTCGGCCGCCTCCATGTTCGCCTGCTCTTCGACTCCAACTTCCACATCTTCCCTTACATCAGCCTAGTCTATTTATTTATTTATATTAAATAGATAATTAAATTTGAGATAAAGGGAAATTGGATGGTTGATATCATCTTGTGCATTTCTTTATTTTTATATATTATATTTTTTCTATTGTATAATTGTTTATTATAATAATGGAAAGAGTACTTTTCTTTCATTTTTTTTCCATTTATAATTATTTATTATTATTTTATTTATTTTTAAGTGAAGATTTTGTGTTTTACTCCAATTTTCCACTTGGAACTAACTGTTTTGATTTAAGTGTCAATCTATATTTTAATTTATCCATGATCCATCCATTTGAATAATCCATGTTGCTTGACCACATTGTATTGTTGGATATCCATGTTTCTCGACCACATTGTATTATTTGATTGGTTTGGCCTTTTAATTAATTAATCTATTGGCCTCCACATTTTATTCTTCTATTGGTTTGGCTTTTTAATCAGCTAATATATTGGCCTCGAGGAGACTACCTAAACTCTTTGCATAGATGAGAATTTAATAAACAAAGCTTAAATTTAATAAGTAGTTGAAATTTAATAAGCAATGGTAAATCACCATATAAAAATCCATTACGTCATAGATAATATAATCTTGGGAGATAATTTGGCATTAAAACTTTTAACATAACTTTTATTCTTGATCTCATACATTTGATAATTTTGTGTTCCATTCACTATGGAATAGTGTACACATAGCTTGAATAGTATTGACCTCGTTGCAGATGCATGATTCAAAGTAGGGTGGATCTATCTTACCCTAACATTTATTGAAGATTGGTCTTCAAAATAGTTATCATTATTGAATGTTCAGTCTATTTGAAGTTGTTCATGTTAATGGCATGTGATTCAATTTTGTGCAAGCTTAATTCTTGTTATATTTTATTTCGAAGAGTTTAGTACCTAAAGGGTGTTAATTTTGTTGTTAAGTGAACTTTGAATTATTGGAAATTTACATATGGTACATCATAATGGTGATTGATCCATAAAATGGAAATGGTGGATATAGGCCAAAAACAAAAAAAAAATGGCTTGAGCTAAGAAACTAGATACAAAGCTAAGAGTAGAAGATGAGTGTTAACATCAAAATTCGTCATAGAGAACACTAAAAGCACATATACATGATAATGAAGAACATAGGGATAGAAACAAATTTAGAATCTATGTAGTCTCAAGCTCCTTTTCTAGAATCAAAGTTGTGCCCTAGTATTCCTCAACAATGACCTTTGACTCAGAAAACCAACATGGAGGCTAACATGCCCTAAGATGGAGGTTGATCCTCATTGAGTTGTTGCTAAAAATTCTACTAGAAGGAGGCCACTTGTTTGGCACCCACATCCATGGTATGCATGTCTCAATGAGAAATATATATGTATTAAGATATCTAATAAACTATGTGGGGAGATTTGGGCTGTAGTTCCATGCATGGGAGGCACTACTCTACCCCTTTGTTGGCCACAAAGTCGACCATGAAGTTGGCCTTCCTTTTGAGATGATTAAATATGATTATGTCATGTTCAGCTAGTATAGTGGTTATTTGTTGTATCCTTTGATCTAGTCACCAAAAGAGGGAGCATTTTTTAGTGGGATATCATGCTCATAATTTTTAGGTTGTCTAGATGACTAGTCGAGAGTCACCTTTTGTCATAGATAATATAACCTTGGGAGATAATTTGGCATTAAAACTTTTGACATAACTTTGATTCTTGATCTCATACATTTGATAATTTTTTGTTCCATTCACTATGGAATAGTGTACACATAGCTAGAATATTATTGACATTGTTGCAGGTGCATGGTACAAAGGAGGGTTTGCTGTGGTAAGAAACCTTGGGAGATAATTTGGCATTAAATATTTTAACATAACTTTGATTCTTGATCTCATACATTTGATAATTTTGTGTTCCATTTAGTATGGAATAGTGTACACATAGCTTGGATAGTATTGAGGTTGTTGCAGATGCATGGTACAAAGTAGGGTTTTCTCAGGTAATAAAAGATTAGTAAGTTTATATTGGGATAGTCTAGAATTATGATGCTTCGCTTGGATAGATAACAAGGGTGTTAATATCTCTGTGAGGCCATGTAAGTTCTCAATCACATTCACCTAATAATCCATGGGATCTATCTTATCCTAACATTTATTGAAGATCGATCTTCAAAATAGCTATTATTATTGAATGTTCAGTTTATTTGAAGTTGTTCATGTTAATGGCATGTGTTTCAATTTTGTGCAAGCTTAATTCTTGCTATATTTTATTTCGAAGATTTTAGTACCTAAAGGGTGTTAATTTTTCTGGTAAGTAAAATTTGAATTATAGGAAATTTACATAGGGTACGTCATAATGGCGATTGATCCATAGAATGGAAAAGGTGGATATAGGTCAAAAACCAAAAAAATTGGATTGAGCTAAGAAACTAGATACAAAGCTAAGAGTAGAAGATGAGTGTTAACATCAGAAGTCGTCATAGAGAACACTAAAAGCACATAGACATGTGAGTGAACAACATAGGGATAGAAACATTAGAATCTATATAGTCTTGGGCCCATTTTCTAGAATCAACATTGTGCCCTAGTATTCCTCAACAATGATATTTGACTCAGAAAACCAACATGGAGGCTAACATACCCTAAGATGGAGGTTGCTCCTTGTTGAATTGTTGCTAAAAAATTTACTAGAAGGATGACTTGTGGCCACTTGTTTGGCACCCACATCTGTGGTATGGATGTCTCCATGGGAAATATCTATGTATTAAGATATCTAAGAAGAGATGTGGGGAGATTTGGGGTGTAGTTCCATGCATGGGAGGCACTCCTCTACCCCTTTGTTGGCCATGAATTCGACCATGAAGTTGGCCTTCCTTTTGAAATGAGTAAATATGATTATGTCATAGTGATCTAGTTTAGTGGCTATTTTTTGTATCCTTTGATATAGTAGCCAACAAAGGGAGCATTTTTTAGTGGGATATCATGCTCATAATTTTCATGTTGTCTAGATGACTAGCTGAGAGTCACCTTTTGCGATGACGATGTAGATACATTTGTGCTAGGTGATCAGGACGCCTTGGAGTATAGCTCCTAATTCCACAACATCATTGTTTTCATGGCCTATGTAACTAGTGAAATGGCTTATTATTTCTCCCTTGCTATTCATAATGGCTCCACCTATGCCAAAGTCACTAGGATTACATTTGGAAGCACCATCAAAGTTCATCTTGAAATGGAGCTCTCGGGATCTAGGCTTCAAAAGTTGTGGCCTTGGGAGATGGTTGAGTTTTTCCTATTACAAAGTGGTGATGATTAAATTTCCACCAATCTAGAACGAACTTTTGCAAGGGGAGGTGTGGGAGGTCCCTTTTATCCCATCTCGTAAGGTAGAGGGAGGGATTCTTGAATTTTTTGGTGGAGAAGGGTCCATATACATGCAAGGGTGATTTTTTTGCCATTTAAAATCCTCTCGTTTCATTTTTTCCATATTTCCTACACCAATAAACCTATGACATGAGTCCATAATATATCAATAAGCATACTTTGGAAGGGGTTCATAGGCCATATTTTTACTGTTTGAACAATATATACACTAAAATTAGGATTTTTTTTGGAGCATGTGGCGACTTTTCCGCAAATACCACTTCTTATCTCAGAAGTGCTTAGAAAGTGATCTGTAGTTTCTCATTTTTGTGTGCATAAGTAGTACCATGAGGGTCCTATGTAGCCTTTTTTGTGTAGGTTCTCCCACATTAATATTATGAATCTAGATGCGAGTATCTAAAGGTGATAGCCTTCAACTCTAGCCTTGCTGACCATAGATATTTCCATAAGGGGTTTGGTTCGGTCTTATGTGTTTGATAAGATAGGAGGTAGGATTCATTGTCATTAGAGACCCCAATTGATTTCTATCCCTACCTTAAAATATTTGGGCCCTATTTTGCTTTTATTTATATTTTACATATCTCCAACCATAGATTTTTCATTTTCTCCTCATTTCCATTCTTATACCATGAGTCTGGGTGTAGAAAGGTATTTTAGGAATCAAATTTGGATCCCATACAACAATGACTTACCTTAATTCTTCCTTAAATTTGGGCCATTTCTTGAGTGACAGATTACTATTGGTTGTTGGCTAGAATCAGAATTTTTTATGATCAGTATTACCAAAAATTTATAGATCGACCATCCCTAATATCCCCAAAGTAGTATGATTGAAATTTATTCTTATTGAAGCTAACAACATTCGAAATTAAATATCCATATGGAGTGGATGATATGAGGACTAGATTCTATTTGGTTTGGGTGTAAGCATGTTCAATATGCCATAAATATACCTAGGCCTTCACAGATTAATTGATTCATTGCCATTATAACTTAACATCTATGACACTATTGGCTATTTCAAGAACCTTTAGTCCATGAAAGACACCTTATTCCTTGGTTAGGTAGAGTGTTTTCCATTTCACTAAAGGCAATTTCTACTTGAGGCTCTTGCCACCCCATAAGAATATTCTTTTGATGTACTTTATACTTTTTAAAACCCATTTCGGTGCTTTTAGATCATAGAAAAAGTAGATGGGAAGAGATTGGATCACATGTTTCAGGTGGATGAGGGTGTCAATGATGTTTAAATCATGAAAGCTCCAACTAGATAGGAATTGATTAAGCTTGCTGATGAGGTCTCTCCATGAGAGGTGTATGATGGTTGAGTCAATGAGGGGAGCCCCAAGGTATTTTGAAGGGAGTTTAGAGACTGAGAAGTACAGGGTCCTCGAGATACCCTTGTGATTTATTAGGGGGTTATTGAAGAAGAAGATTATAGATTTAACTATATTTATGGTAGTGTATGAGGTCTCCGATAAAAAATTCAAGGATTTATTTGATGGCTTTGGCTTACTTGAGATAGGGGTGGTTTATGAGGAGGTGTCATGAATGATTCAATAGTCAGTGAGAGTAGAATTTTAATAAGTGATGGAGATTTTAGAGCCCTATTTTGAGTGGTATATTCTATTTTATTCCCTAGCCTTTCATCCATGAGGATAAAGAAAAATGGGGAAAGGAGGTTGCCCTATTTGATGCCTCCTGAGGGTTGAAACACGTTCATGGGTGAGACATTGATGAGGATAGTGATGAAGATAGAGGTGACGAAGCACATATCCCAGGAGATCCAGTTTTTTTCAACCCAAAATATCGTAGAGTACTTTCCATGTATGCCAAATTTAGTTTTTCAAAGGAATTAGATAGGTCTATATTAAGGAGCATATTAGCTTTCTTCAAAATTTTGAGGGAATGGATGGTTTCGTGGGAAAGGATAATACCATATAGGATTTTATGACCTTCCACATACCTCGATTGTTTAGGAGATATGAAAAGGGGTAGGATTGGTTTGAGTTGGTTTGCTACAACTTTTAATATTAGTTTGTAAGTGATATTACATAGGGCTATAGGATAGAATTTACGTAGGAATTCCACGTTCTTTTCCTTTGGGGACAAGTTTATAAATATTGTGTTGGGAGCTAAAAGTGTTAGGGTCCCGTGATTTGGTAGATTGGTATACCAAATGACAGGGTTACATGAAACCAGTCTTTGGAGTCCTAGGACCTAGCCTTCCTGGACTTAGAGAGGGCTCTCTCTATTGGGTGCAAAGGATGTGTTCTTGTTTGCTTTAGGGTTTTGGTTTTAGGCTAGTTGTTAAGTGTAGGGTTTGTTGATTGTTTTGGTTGGGTAAGATGAATAGGTATAATAGGTGGAGTGAGAGGTCTTTAAATAATTGGGCTATGGAGTCAATGAAATCATGTATGTCTCAATAATTAATCAAAGTGCAATGCAAGGCCAATATAGCAAGGTTAATGGATCCTTAAATTTTATGAGTGAAGTGGGATGAACATCAAGTTTGTGAATAGGGTAGGGAAAAGGGAATTCAAGAATCCTTTGTCATTTACCCATTAACAAGAAGGTCTTAAATATGATAAGAAAAAGATACTAAGCATGAGATAGGGTAAACCATTTACTCAATGATAATACTTAAACAAATAAATATCCAAGATAAACATTCCAGTGAAACATAGAAAGCATACGATCTTATCTAACTTTAGTAAATTCACCTTCCTAATTGGAAAAAATATAAGATGACACAATAAATTTCATCAATCAAAGAGGGAACACCTAAACATTTCTAATTAAGCTATAAAGAACTCTGACGCAAATTGATAGGCTTGGGCAAAGGGAAAGCTCAAAACAAGACCTATTTTATTTAACCTAGCAAGCAGTACTTTAGAGAGAGAATTCAAGACAGAGTTTAGATAGTTTCAAACAAGCAGGGCTTACCATGAATCATATTTGTAAACTAACATATTAATCCATAGATGAAACAAAAAAAGCAAAAGGAGGCTTGAAGAGCAGCTAAGAATTCTTCAAACACACCCAGCTGAGGAAAAAATTAAGGCTATAACAAATAGCAGGACTAAGGTGCTTTAAGGAGCATTTATCAACCTATACTTTTCTGTTTTATAGCAACAATGAAGGATAAAACATAATGAAAACAAGAAAAAATGAACAAATTAAGAGTACATCACCATTAATCAAGCTAAGGAATCTTGCAAGCAAGCTTCTCCATCATCAATCCAAACAAGCCATTTATCAACTTCACAACACCAATTTGTTCTCCAAGCTTATAAAAACCATGTATTTCTCTCAAAGCTCATCAAATTCCAACATTTAAAATGAAGCCCTCATGCTCTAATAATCTTATTAAGAGAGGGAAGAAACCCTAAATAAGGTCGGAAAATTTCAAATTCACCCATAAATGTCATTTATGGCCAAGAGACCATGCAAGGCCTAAGGCACATAATATCCTAAGAAATAAATGGAAAAATAACTTCTATCACCTAATTCTAGAGTGATTTAGCTCAAAAAACATTAAAATTAGATTTTACAATAAACGAGTGTGTTTTATTGACTTTTGGCCAAAACACACCTAGACAATCCATTTGCGCAACGCCACTTCAGCAGAAAATAGGGTGTTTTGTGACCAAGTTTTGGACCACTTCCCGATGTCGTATTTGGCTCCGTGATGGCTCGTTGGAAAGCCTGATGAGTCTAATTTCAAGAAATTCTTGTTTTTTCCTAATCCAATGCCTGTATCATAATAAAAAATTAAAAAATATCCAAAATATCATTTGCGCAGCGCCAGGCCCAAAATAGTGGCAGAAAGGTCAAAAAAGAGAGGTTTTTTGACCTTTTGAGTTGTCAAACTTGCTCCAAATCTTCTGAAATTTGGTGAAAATGATGTGTAGGCTGATAGAAATCAAAAAATGTCAAGTTCATCTCTTGGGGATGCTCCATGTGTTAGCGTATTTCCAGTGGCACTGTGCTAATGAGCATTAAATTCTAAAAAAACAAACATTTCTCCAAATTTTCTCAAAATTGGTGGTGATCTTCTTTAAGGAGTTTTGGAGATTTGTTGAGAAGCCTCAGCCAAAAATCTAAGGCTATCATGCTCTTTTGCCTCATTTAGGTTTTGGACTTCAAGGAGGGCTTCCTTTAGTTTGGCACAAAAAAGCTTGTGTCACTTTGCATAATGCTTGTTCATCTTTTTCTAGAGAGCAAGGCCCCTTTTTACCTTCTTGAAGTGCTTGTGCTCATTCTTGTAATACTGAATGATACATTGTGCCATCTCAAAATATCTCTCCCATTCCTTAATTTGTGCACCTTTGGTTAGGAGTAGCAATCTGGTGGTAATCTACTTGTCCTCATCATCACTGTCTAGGTCAATAAATTGAGGCTCTTGAGTAGTTTTCTTGCCTCTCTTACTTCTCCGCATCAAGCCTTGGAATTGATGCAGATGACAAGGTCCCTTGCCTCTTCGAGGCAACAAACACTTTCCTTGGCCCTCTGTGGTATGTGCATGTGAGAGGAGTGATGGTGTTTTTGGAAGTGTTTTTATCGTGGCTGGGACCCCTGGTTTTGTCATCATCTTCTTTATCTTTACTATGGTCTCCATCAATCACTTCATGCTATGTTTGATCACTAATTTCCTGACCTTCAGCACCATTATCATCTTCATCTTCATCACTGCCTTTTATAATGTCACTTTGGTCTTTAAATTGATCATTAGCCTCTGCACTTGCCTCACTTTGGCCTTGTTTCTTATTAGTTTCCTCTTCTTCATCATTCCCTACACTGTTATTTTAATTCTCATTGTCACCAAGAGACTGATTAGTGTCATGACAATCATGATAGCTTCCATGACTATCATGAATATCTCTTTTGTTGTCTATTTCCTCAATGACTGTCCTATCAGTTTCATTTCCTTTGTTACTATCTTCCTCTTCAAATTCTGCTTCATATTGATCATCCTCCTCCATATTATCACTATTTTCACCATGACTTTGCATGCAATCTCCATTACCAAACACATTTTCCTCTTGACTATCATGTTCACTATCTTTTTTACTGTCATCTTCATCATTTTCATCACTTTCTCCTTGGTCATCACTTGGTTCATCAGCACCACCATTTTCTATACTTAGGGCTGACTCATTGATATTATTATCATCACTACCTCCTACTGATTTGTCATTGTTTTTGTCTTCACTACTGTTGTGCTCATTTCCTCCTACTCTTCCTCATTACTCTTTATGTCTGCCTCACTGATTTCTTCATCTCCACTGTCATTTTCTTGTTATTTATTGCCACTATCACCCTCTTGTCCATCATTACCACTGTCATCCTCTTCATTTGAGGCATCAATAGAAGGGGAAGGAGGGGGATTTTCTTGGGGTGAGGGTACTTGTGTAGATGAGGAGGGAAAATTTGTTTGAGGAGGAGGCTGGCGGTTTATGAAGACTCCATGTGCTATGAAAACCTCCTAAGGGATGCCTTGCTACTCCAACTGATGTAATAACACCATCTTGATCAAGGAATGGTGGAATAAGCTATGCATTTTTTGTGGGTGATTTATCCTCCTGACCATAGAAGACATTTTCTCAATGCTCCTATAAAGATAGTAAGGTAAGTTTAGCACCTTAGCCCCTGTGAAATGCATGAGGAGTCTGACATGATAGGTATAGAGCCTGGAGTACTTCCCCTCACAGGTGAAGTACTTCATGATAACCAACATCAAAGGTGAAAATATGTGTTTGAGGTGTGAGAAAGGAAAAATTGTCTTGCTGCCTCCTCTATACCTTGTTTTGATGAAGGGCTCAAAGAAATCTTGATTTAATTTTCCCTTATTAAACCATTTCTCACCCACTAAAGGGATGCCTGTGGCTTTAGAGATGACACCTGTTGAAATCTCAAAATTCACTCCTGCAAGGCTTGAATGCTTATTGTGCAAGTTGAGAATGAGGAGCCTTGTAAGCTCGGGATGGCTCTTGACTTGTTTTACCTTCTCACAAAACTGAAAGCATCTTGTATTTTGAAAGCATGACAGGATCCTGGGAGAGGTGATGGCTACTGTGCTTTGAGGTTCCAACCTACTCACTTTCCCTCCCTTATGCTTTGGTCTTAAAGGCCTTTGACCACCTTCACTACCACTGTTGTTTTCAACTCCTGACATAGCAATAGGAGAGGTGGTTTGACAACTTAGGGTTTGGTGAAAACAAGGTGAAAATGATGATGAAGTAAAATTGGTGAATGAGGGGTATGGAGGCTAGGGTCCTTAGGGTTTAGTGGCTTTGGAGCTTCAAGGAAGCCCTTCTTAATTGTTTTTTGCAGACGCCTTAACTCACTTATCATTACATGAAATATAAACTGGTTTTTAGGAGGTTTTAAACAGAGTTTCTTTTGCACAGAAGACCTAGTTTTTACTCGCTTAGGTTTTTAACCTTTTAAAGCCACAAAGACTAAAAGAAAATTTGAAATTTTCTTGGAGATTAGGGGAGACAACCACTTAACATTTCTTGACTTTTTGCAAACCTTTGGAGACAGCTTAGAGGATGAAAGTTTTAGTTAGGGAAAGAGTTTTTTCCTTGGAAGTCCTTCTGCATTTTCGCAACGCCCTGCCCGAGCTGTCAGGTCGGGCTATTTGCACAGTGTCAGCAAGGTCTACACGGCAGTTAGCGTAGCATCGGGTGGGAGGCAGCGTCTGCTCGTCTCCTGGGTGAGTCGGGTGAAATTCGGTTTGTATAGCATTGAGGCAGTGCTATCAAGCAGTTGGGTGAAGTCAGGTTAGCGCAGCGGCCGGTCAGTGTAGAGTTTTCGGGTGGAGGCATGGTCTGCCGGTCTTCGAGCGAGCTGGGCCTGTGTTTGCGCAGCACCTGAATTTTACGTAGCGTCGAGGGTTATTTGCGCAGCGCAGTACAATTTTAAATGGATGGAGGGCCTATTAGCACAGCAATAAGCTGCATTTGTGTAGCGCCGGTGATTTGCGCAGTGCCCAAACACTTCACCTAGAAAAAAGCCCGAAAACCCTATTTCTTCAGCTAAGTATTTATTTCTTCCACCAAGTGCCAAATGAGTTCAAAATGATATTAAAACATATTTATACTCCTTGATAGAAATAATTTAAACTTTAAAAACCCATTTTACCATGTCTTCAACCTTTTTGTCTTATGACTGATAACTTTTACCTTTTGCAAGATTTTTGAAAGCTTTATCATGGAATTTTTTATTCTCTTGTGATGATGGCTAGATGAGGGGATGTATATGTCCTTTTCATCCTTTTTACCTTTGAAAGTCTAGGTATTGTTCAAAACTATCTTTGGCATGCATTTGACCAACTGAAAACACTGTCTTTTATCCCTTTTGGCATTTTTTGATTGCTGGTGACCTGAAGAATGTCCCTTTACCTTTCTTCTGATTTTTAGGCAGTAACATATCTATTTTGACAAAATGTTTCAAACAAATCATATTATTCCATGGTTTTCACTTGGCCACTTCTGATTTTTTCAGGTGCCTACAAAATATTTTCCTTTGTCACTGCCTTTTTTGGAGTTTGACATATCGTTTCTTCAACAACAAACCTATTCTTAGCATGATTCCATCCTTGGGTGTTTCACATCATGCTTGCCTTTATTTTGATCATTTTGTAGACCCTCTGACTCCATTTGGAAACTCAGCCTCTTATACTGATACCCTTTACCACTTTCTTCCTTTGGTGCAGTGAAGTAGTGCTGCTTTGAAAAACCCTAGAGGGTACCTTGGATGTCCTTTGAATTCCATCTACTTGTTTATGAAGGAGAACTTATCATCTTCACTTGACCTGGTGCTTTGCCCATATTTTAAAACTCTTAGGTTTTAGGGATGTTAGAGAAAAATTAGCGTTGTCTTCTAAGTTCTCTATAGCCCTTTCAAGTTCATTCATTTCTGTTTAGTTCACCTCACCTTTTTCCCTTATTCAATCATGATTTCTGAAAATCTTCAATGTGTACTTGATTGTGTTTCTTTGCCTTCTATCTTGGTGGACTTTGTGATGGTTCTTTGCTTCGCTGCATTGTTTTTTCAATCAATCATAAAACCTTGATTCTCTTTAGACACAGGCTTGCTACCTTTCTCTTTGTTGTGGAGGCCTTCTTGTGATGACTTCACCCTCCTACCTTACCTCTTGCTAGGTTAATGGCCATCTTGATCATTTTTGCAGAAATGTAAACAAGGGTAGCTGTCCCTTGTAGAATTTTTGCTTTAGGCCAAGAAGGCCTTTCTTGAATGGCCTTTGATCAGATTTGGACAAATTTACTTGTCCTTCTTCTTCTTTGAAATCAGTCTCTTCATACAGGAAAAATAGATTTTTTTAGGACACTAAAACAACCCTATGACCTTTGAAACCCTAGGTGACCTAGTGGAAGGTTCCTTGGACTTAACTTTGGACTGAAAATTAAGATTTTGGGGACATTAAGTCTAAAACATAGTTTTTTGATAAACTGATGTATTGAAGATCCAAAATTCAATGTAATTTATTTATCTAAAGAGCCTACCGAGATAGTTTTGAGATCATCAATGCTTGAGGCATTTCTACAGATGTAAGAGAGATGGCTTATTGGTGTCCCTAGGTAGAAGTGGAGGGGTTTAGGCTAAAAAAGAAACTGAGGATTTGAGGCCAAAGGTGACACAAAAAAAGACAAAATGAGTGACATGAGCCCATAATGGGTCTTCTGGGATGGGTGAGCTGAGCTTGACATGATGGGATGATGAAATAGTGAAAATTTTATCCTAAGGATAATGAAGGCAGTGAGATTTCTAGAACTCAAAATGGTTATGAAATTTGTTTCTAGAAATATAGGATAAGAATTTAGTCATCAACAAAGGAAAAAATTACTAATGACTAACAAAAATAATGCTCCTGTTGAAAAATTTGGTTAAAAATTTAACCATGGGAAATTTCCCATCCTAAACTTTGGTTAAAGAGAAAAATTTGAGAAAAATATTTCGTTCAAAAGATGAACTAATCGTTGGTTGACGCCAAAGAAATTGCATATTCCTGTTGGAGGCAGGGACTAATAAATTATACATTGTTTAAAATTTCATTTTCTCCATGATCATGACTATGAGAAAGTGAAGATCCATATTAGCATAGTGATGGATGATGTTGGATATGTATGAATTTATATGTATGTATGAGTTTATTTTTGTTGTAGATTTTTGTGAGGTTATATGTAAACTTTGGATGTATATTGAGGTTATATGAAACTTATTAATAACATTTTTCATGTTTATACACATCTAATATTTTTTATTCAAAACGAAAATGGAATTGTCCTAAATTTGAAGTCCAGTCATTCTTATTAGTGTAGTTGTCCTTCATACGAAGCAAGAATTGTTTATAAAATTAACTAAAGATGAAAATCATATTGGTTTAATCCTAACTCCCCATGCTTTGGGTGAGTTTCATAAATTAAATTAAAAAAAAAAAATTAGTGGGACTTGTGACTTCATATGTAGATATTTCAAAAATTTAATCTTTAAATTATGAAAATAGTTTAAAAATAATTTTATTTTATCAAGATGTTATTTGAGTATAGTGGTTTTGTTCATGATGTTTCTATATGAAAATTTATTTCTATTTTCTTATATTATTTCTATTTGTGACATTTGAGGAGCACTAGTTTCTACCATTCACTTTGGTAGATAGCTTATGTACTTTATCATTAGCTTAGGACCTTTCACCATTCTATTATATTAGCATTTGCCAATTGGTGATATCTTCTATGTTATTTATGAAGGTAGGATATTTTGTTTTTCAACAAGTAACACATGCTTAAAGAAATGCTTTGACCTTGAATATAAAGGGGCACAACTGATTATGGATTTTAGTTTTTCTAATGTAAACTTAAATTACAGTATGACTTCAGTTAGAAAATATTGAGTTAACTAGTATTATTATTCTATTTTTTATTTTGATTTTTTGAAAGAGTAATTATGGTAACTTACAAATGTCCTCTAGCTAAGAAAACATGTTATGAAATGGTTTTTATATGTTGCCAAAATCACCAAATATTTTCAATTAGCCCCCTCCACACCCACTCTTGAAGATAGAAGAAAAGAAAGTGACTTGAAATTATAGTATATTCAACTATCTAAATTAAAATTTCAAAGTATAATCATTTGAAAATTCAAAATTTTGATTCAACACTGTATGATCTTTCTTTAGTAATTAATTGGAATCATGGGTTCCTTTAAAGTGCTTTTTCCCTATATTTCCATTACCAAAGTTGGAGAATAAAAAGTAAATCATTGTAATTCACATGTTCAAAAGTAGTGTGATTGAACTATTTTCTTATTGGATCTAGCAACATTCCAAATTAAAGATCCATATGGAGTGGATGATATGAGGACTAGATTCTATTTGGTTGGGTGTAAGCATGTTTCATATGCCATAAGTCTGGCTAGGGCTTCACAGATTAATTGATTCATTACCATTATAGCTTAGCATCTATGACACTATTGGCTATTTCAGGAACCTTTAGTCCATCAAGAACGCCTTCTTCCTTGGTTAGGTAGAGTGTTTTCCATTTCACTAGAGGCCATTTCTACTTGAGGCACTTGCCATCCCATGAGAATATTCTTTGATATTCCTTATACTTTTTAAAACCCATTTCGGTGCTTTTAGATCATAGAAAAAGCAGATGGGAAGATATTGGAGCACATGTTTAAAGAGGATGAGTTTTTCAATGATGTTTAAAGCATGAAAGCTCCAACTAGCTAGGAATTGATTAAGCTTGTTGATGAGGTCTCTCCATGAGAGGTGCCTGATGGTTGAGTCTATGAGGGGAGCCCCTAGGTATTTTGAAGGGAGTTTAGAGACTGAGAAGCCTAGGATACCGGAGATACCCTTGTGAGTTATTATGGGATTATTGAAGAAGAAGATTATAGATTTAACCCTATTGATGGTAGTGCCCGAGGCCTACGATAAAAAATTGAGGATTTATTTGATGGCTTTGGCTTCCTTGAGATAGGGGTGGTTTATGAGGAGAGTGTCATGAACGATTCAATAGTCAGTAACAGTAAAATGTTCATGAAGTGATGGAGATTTTAGAGCTCCATTTTTAGTGGCATATTCTATTTTATTTCCTATCCCTTCATCTATGACGAAAAATAAAAAGGGGGAAAGTAGGTTTCCCTATTTGATGCCTCTTGAGGGTTGAATCATGTTAAAGGGTGAGACATTAATGAGGATAGTGATGAAGATAGAGGTGACCAAGGACATAACCCATGAGATCAAATTTTTTGTGAACCCAAAGCTCGTAGAGTACTTTCCATGTATGCCCAATTTAGTTTTTCAAAGGAATTAGATAGGTCTAGATTAAGAATCATATTAGGTTTCTTCAAAATTTTGAGGGAATGGATGGTTTCGTGGCCATCTAGGATTTTCTGACTTTCCACACAGCCTGATTATTTAGGAGATATGAGAAGGGGTAGGATCAGTTTGAGTTGGTTGCCTACAAATTTCAAGATTGGTTTTTAAATGATATTGCATAGGGCTATAGGACAAAAATTACCTAGGCATTCCACGTTCTCTTCCTTTGACGACAAGTTTATAAAACTTGTGTTGGGAGAAAAAAGAATGCTCTTGTTGACCTGAGAATCAACTATTATCTCCAAAACCTCTTAGAGAGGGAAATGTGAGTCATGCTTGAAGAAGGAAACTTTGAATCCATCTCACCTATATGATTTTCCATCTGCCATCTAATGCAAAGCTTTGTGGACTTCCTCTAGATTAATTTTTTGCATAAGAGTTGAGTTGTGGTTTTTTTTTACCAATTTTTGGATGTCTGTTGTGGTTTTGAGGATGGCTCTTTGGAAACAAGGCTGAGGCTTAGAGGGAAAATAAAAATATAATTTCACCATTATGTCTTATATGTCCTCAAGAGTTATGACATACTCACCATTGAATTTGTTCAAGGAGGTTATTATAGTTTGAGCCATTTTGAATCTCAAACTTTGGTTTCAAATCCACTAGGTTTCATGTCCCACGAGGTACATCTTTGGCACATTATGATAAGGATCAAGGAGTACGCTCCCCCACCTTCATGGTGTCTCAAATATTGCTAAGTCGCAAATTTGCTACATCTAGCTATGGGTTGTTGGATATACTCTTGGTGTTATAGTGGTAGTTGATAGATATAATCATGGGCCTCGCCTAAATTACTCCAACGAGTTTTCAATTTACCATGGTAAAAAAAAGGTATTTTGATATGTATTCTCTACAATTCTACATGTCTAACCTGATTGTAATGTTCAAAGTGAAAGTTATGGAAACTTTGCAAAAATATGTCATTTTTTTGCCTCTTTCCAAGAGGAAAGTTGCATAGCATACCACATGTCCAATTCTTTAAATATAAAAAATGAAATTTTACTTGAGGTACTTCTAGATGTCTCCTAATATCTCTGAAAATTTTACAAGTTGAAAATTCCTAGAAAAAAAGTAATAGAAAAATTACCACGCACACCTATTTGAAACTAATTTAAGGACCATTCACAAAAGCTCACATACACAGGGCATATATATGAAATTATAAAAAACTAAAGTTTGGATTTTTTATCACAATTACCTAGATACGTCTCATTTATCTCTTCATAAGTTCAAAATTTGAAACATCCTTAAAAATAAATTATAGTGGAAATGCCTAACTTGCCTATTTGAAACTAATTTAAAGAGAATTCATGAACCCTAATATCCTTAAAGCATAACATATCTCTGAATGTATAACTAAACAGATTCTAAAATTTCTATCTTAGGTACTAGCAATCTTGCCTTTTCACCTCAAAATTTCATGATTTGAAACATCCCAAAAACAATTATCGCAGAAATTTGAAACTAGCATGTTTGAAGTTGATTTCAACAACATTTAAGAATCCTAACTTAGAGCATATTTTGAATATAAAGTGAACCAGAATTATAAATTTTAAATAGACGTTACTTGATATTTCTCCTCAATATGATCCCAAGTTGGATAAAATAATTTGACCCAACAAACACTTGCTAAATTTTTAAAAAACTTTGGATAAAAAAAACTTGCCAACCTTTATTTAAAAAAAACTTTGGATAAACTGGCCCGGTTAAAATAACATCGAGGCACACCAAGTTTTCAATAAGAGGGTAAAATCAAAACTTTGGTTATAAATTTAACCGTGGGAAATTTCCCATCCTAAACATTGGTTAAAGAGAAAAATTTAAGCAAAATATTTCATTCAAAAGATGAACTAATTGTTGGTCAACGCCCAAGCGATTGCTATAGTCCTGATGGAGGAAGGGACTAATAAAGTATGCAATGTTTAAAAATCCCATTTTCTCCATGATCATGACTCTGAGAAAGTGAAGATCCATTTTAGCATAGTGATGGATGATGTTGGATATGTATGAATTTATATGCATGTATGAGTTTATTTTTGTTATTGATTTTTGTGAGTTTATATGTAAAATTTGGATGTATATTGAGGTTATATGTAGCTTAGTAATAAGTTTTTTCAAGTTTATACACATCTAATATTTGTGATTCAAAAATAAAATGGCATTGTCCTAAATTCCAAATAAAATAATTCTTATTAGTGTATTTGTCCTTCATATGAAGCCAGAGTTGTTTATAAAATTAGCTAAATATGAAAATCATATTGGTTTAATGATAACTCTCCATGCTTTGGGTGAGTTGCATAATTTTTTTTTAGTTAGTGGGATTTTTGACTTGATATGTAGATATTTCAAACATTCAATCATTAAATTATGAAAATAGGTTAAAAATAATTTTCTTTTATCAAATTTAACTAAGATGTTATTTCAGTATAGTGGTTTTGTTCATGATGTTTCTATATGAAAATTTATTTCTATTTTGCTATATTATTTCTATTTGTGACATTTGAGGAGCATTAGTTTCTATCATTCACTTTGGCATATAGCTTATGTACGTTATCATTAGCTTAGGACCTTTCACCATTCTATTATATTAGAATTTGTCAATTGGTAATATCTTCTATGTTATTTATGAAGGTAGGAACTTTTTGTTTTCAACATGGTAACACATGCTTAAGGCAATGCTTTAACCTTGAAGATAAAGGGGAACAAATGATTGTGGATTTTATTTTTTCTAATGTAAACTTAAAGTACAGTATGACTTCAGTTACCAAATCTTTAGTTAAGTAGTATTTTTATCCTATTTTTATTTTTTGAAAGAGTAATTATGGTAACTTACAAATTTCCTCTAGCTAATAAATCTTGTTATTAAAGGGTTTTTATATCTTGTAAAATTCACCAAAGATTTGTAATTGGCCCCCTCCACAACCACTCTCGAAGATAAGAGCGGAGAAAGTGAGTCGAAATTATAGTATATTCAACTATCTAAATTAAAACTTCAAAGTCTAATCATTTGAAAATTCAAAATTTTGATTCAACATTTTGTGATATTTGTTTAGTAATTAATTGGGATCATGGGTTCTTTAAAGTGTTTTTTACCTAAATTTCCATTACCAAATTTGGAGAAAAAAAAAGTAAATCATTGTAATACACATGTCCAAAATTCCCATTAACAAAGTTGAAGAAAAAAAATTTCAATCATTGTAAATAACATCTCTAAGACATCATCTTAGTTATTAATTAAGCATCTAAGGCATGTCCCTTATCTGCAAAAACATTGTGATTCACTTTGATGTTTCCTTTCCCTAGATTTTTGGGTATGTTAATTATGCATGTACACCATTTGACCTATAATGTGAACAAAACTTATAATGCTTCAAACTCATGTTACATGTTTTAGGTCTCTCCACCATATTCAAATAAATATTTCGTGAAAGGTTTAAATTTGGTGAACTTAGTTCATTATCTTTCTCATTGTGTTAGTTTTAATGATTTTCTGGTCAAACTAAGCTTTTTCTCATTGGTTGGTTTGGACATTTGTGATTTTTGTATGGTTTTTTTTCATGGCGATAAATTTTTTGGTAAAACCTTAATGGATTTTTTAAAGGATTTTTCTCATGATTGTGGAAATAATTCCATAAGTAATTTTACATTCTAGTTTTGTTTATTATGATTATATCTTTAATTTGAGTTCAAAGTTCTCCTTGGAAATTGTGACATCCATTAGTATTGATGAACATGGCTAAGTTTTATTCCTTTTTTAACTTGACATTTAGGTCTACAATTGTGTGTGTGTGATGTCTTCACTCCTTTGTGAACTTTGATAGATTTTATTTTTGCATCTCTACTTCCTTCTTGATGTAATTTAACAAGTCTCCTTCCCTCCAAACAAGGTAATGTGGTTTTCTGCTCAATATCTTGGCTATATATAACCTTCTAGTACCTTCTATTGTAGGTATAAAGAGATGGAGGCTTTGGAAGAAAAGTCTTCTAATGATGTAACTTTGATTTGTAGCACTACATGTCCATTGCTCTTAAGTTTTTGGTTTTCCATTCTTGCATAATTACTAGGATAATTTTACAGTTTCTTACTAAGTTCAAGGGTCTCATATTATGGTTTCCATAAAATAAACATTATAAAACTATTTTTTAGTTTAAGAGATTAAATTCAACATATGCTTCTTTTTTTATTTGTTTTGATATATATATTAAATAAAAACTAATTCTCAACCTTGAGGGTTACCTTAATTAGTTGAGTCCCTATCATTAAAGCACCTATGCTATTGAGAGGTTGTCAGTTCAATTCTCTCGACACTTTCAAGGTGAAAATCCATTGTTGAGATGGAAGGAAGTGATCCCTTTGGGTGGGTTTTCTTGGTACAAATATTTTGTGGACATAACGATCACTAATATCTGAGTCAATGAACAACATAGAAAAAGATAAAAACTACAACATAGCTCATATCAGGAGTACACCAACAATATATGCTTTAAAAAAAATTAAACAAAACAATTCAAAAAAAGATTATCTAATAGCCTATAGGTCTATCCATGTAACTTCATAAGCAATACTTCCCAATATATCTTATAAGTGTAGATTCTACAGAAAATGCTTAGGTTCCTAATAACTTTGGAAAACATAAAAAACTTAACAAAAAGCATGAAAATTAACTTCCTCATCAAGAGTTACTTTAGCATAGAGTAAGTTTAGTTTGATTATTTCCACATTCTCTACAAGATTACATATTATTTCATCTTCCTTTATTCCCTCATAATTATAATTAATATACTAAACCTAGTTGGATGCTCATAAATTATCCAATTTCATAAAATTAATGACAATGTTTCTAAGCATGTTACACTTAGCTTCCAAAATTGTAATTTGTCTCTTTAATTGAGCTAATGAACCCGTGATTATAGAAATTTGGGTAGTAACTTGTTGTTCTTGTTCCTAAATTTTGGTTGTGGTTATTAGAATTAAACTCTTATTTCCATGAATAACATCCCTATTTCCTCTCAACACCCATAATATCTCCTACAACTCCCTCTATTCCATATGTAATGGTAAAAATCCAAGTTTAATGGTAAATTAAAAATTCCAACAGTGCCTCAGATAGCTTGCCTTTATTTTTCAATCAGGATCCTTGAAATAGATAACCCAATACTAGACTCTAAAAGAACAATGCCATATAGGGATACACTTTCTAAGAATAATATGGGGAAGAAACCAAAAATTTGAAGATGAATTGATGAAATAAGAAATACCCCAAGGGTAGATAATCCATCAAAAATGGCAAGGGCTAACTAATTCTAATCCCATAAGGTCGCGAAACAATTTTGGCTGAAACCAAAATCAAAGAAATAGTCACTATAAGAATATAATTTATTAGGAAAATTTCAAAGTCAAGCATGGAATGACTAGATGCCCTCAACTAAGGGAATGAAACAACCAAAATTCCCCATAATTGAAAGTAGACACATTCTCCTTTCCTACGCTCCTTTCTAATCAAGTAAAAGGCGACGACTTACTCATGTTCTAGAAGAGAATGGATACAATTGAAACAAGTCAACTTAGATAATTGAGAATCACTAGACCATACTTCAATCCTACAACCCAATTCCTCCGTGTTGGCAAGTCAGAGCTTATAGCCATAACCCTATAATGTTGAGTGGAAATACCACTTGCACTTCAAAAATCATGTGGTTAAGACACAATGGGAATGTCACCAAGAGAAAGAGAGGTCTCTTCTCATTATGCACATTTTCATATGACAAACTTACCATTTAATTCTCCATATACTTTTTTAAATGATTGATATATACCATTCTCCTCTATGAGAATATTATGAAATAAAATGATTATATATATATATATATATATATATATATATATATATATATATATATATATATATATATATATAACATAAATAATATAATAACTATATAAAATTAATATTTTAAAGTCAAAATATTTTCATCAATCAATTACTTAACATACTATTAATAACAATATCCTTCACCTTTGCTTTCCTTTTCATTGTCCAAAAAATTATATAAATGATATATACAATCATTGTTTTGAAATCAAAAGATAATCAACAATGATTGCTATATTAATAAGGAATTAATTAACTTACTATTAATAACAATATCCTTTACTTTTTCTTTTCTCCTAATGGTAAATATACAATGTCCTTCCCCTTTTCATGGTCAAAAAAACAATATAAATGATGTATATTGTTAATGTTTTGAAATCAAAGGATAAGCAACAATGATGGTTAGATTAATAAGAAATTAATTAATATATTATTAATAAAAAGTGACAAGGTACAAGGTAGTTACCATAGGCATTATAATTAATGTAAATAAAATAATTAAAAGTAAAATTTAATAATAAATATATCTATGTAATATAAATTTAATTTATTGCTTATAAGTAATCGAATAAAATAAAAAATAAAAGTAAAGTAAACAAAATTTAAAAACTAAATTAAATATAAAAATTATATTTTTTTATGGTTAGGAATTGTTTTATTATATTTTTTTAAATTTAATTGGTTTTTTTCACATGGAAGTTAAGTTCATTCAACTCATTCAACTCATTTATCTGTCTTTGGAGGTTAATAGAAACCCTCTAATACCACTTTGTAATAGCACAAATCTATTGAGAGGGTTTCCACTAAGTGGAAATCTTCTCTAAAATTTTGAAAGCAATTAATATATAGAATATATTATAACTTAGTAGCATGCTTATTGTGTACCCATACTTTCATGTGCCAACTAATGTTCCATTGCAAAAACATCAATGTGGAGGAAATCACACCCAACAAATACAACATCTAAAAATAGGAAATATCCTTAAATAAGGCTTAAAAGCAATGAACATATAGGGAAAATTTATCTAATTTATCTATTAAATCCAAATCACTTTCCAACCAAACATAGTGATTATGTGGTTGAGAACCCTTTGTAAATTAGTGTTAGGCTCCATTTTGGGCCTTAGCACTCCCCCTTAGGCTAAGTACAACCCTAGCCTCCTCCTATCCAGTAAGATATTGGAGAAATTTCCAATCTTGTGCTTGAGATCAAAAATTAATGATCGCTCCCCCTTTCTCAAACCTTCCCACATTCCAAGATTATTTGCCACACCTAAAAAATTTTTAGGAAAAAACTGAGGTTCGGGGTAAAAATACTACCAAGAAAGTATTTTGGTTTTACCATCCCCCTTCCAATATTATTTACCACACACAAAAATTCTTTGAGCTTAGGGATAAAATTATTAAGTATAAAATAGGTAGTTAATGAATTAGATCACTCCCCCTCAAACCTTTCACTCTAAATCAACTTAGGGGGCATATTTTGAGTTTTTTGGACCAATATTTTCCTTATCAAGTATCACAAGCTACTTTCCTCTACATGAGTAATCCTCATTGGGCACAAATCCTTTCCATTGGGTTCAATTTCCACCATGCAATTATTGTTCTTTTGGGTCTCTTCCAATGTCTAAGACAAGTCATTATGGATCTTAAGAAACACAAATCTACAACAAATATTATTTAATCAAAAGAACATCACAATACTTACACCAAACCACAAAGTCATAAAAAAATGTGGATCATCAATATATATTTCAATCATTAGCTATAAACATCCCAATGTATACATTCATATCACAATAATATAATATCAAAATAACAATATATATAAAATATATTGTAGCTAAACAACATGAAGGTTCAAAATGTCTCTTTAGAAAAAGGACAACATCCAAAATCCAAAATAAGCATGCAATGATAATGAAACCACTATCCATTGTGATAAGAAACGAAGTAGAATGCCTAAACATGAGGTGTTACAACAATGATCCATGTTTATTGTTCCCACAATTGAGTTCCTCCAACCTAGTCTATCAACATCTTGAAATTGGGTTCCCTCCGACCTACTCTATCAACATCTGGAAATTGGGTTCCCTGCAACCTACTCTATCAACACTTGGAAAATTCCCTTTGTAAATTCATGTGGCCTAGCAACCCTAATGACACAGGATTTCATAGAGTTAATTGGTATCTCTCTTTAATTTTTCATGAACATGGTCGTTTGGGTATATCATTTAAACTAGGATTTAAGGATAAATGTTTTGTGCGAAATAGGTGGTGTGCCTTGTAAATAGAGAAGATTCATGTAATGTCTTTCTAATGCATCATATTAGTGAAGGGAATCCTTAGGGAAAGACATATTTGTGGAATTTTAAATTCCAAACTTTGGTGGTCATGCTAATTCAGGGGAAGGTTGTTGGCACATGTTATTGAAAGAATGTGGAAGGGTTGGGAAGCTATGATGTCCTTCCTCTCATGGGGAGAACATCCATTTCATTTTGGGTTTTATTTCAATGATCATCGTCAATGGAAATCATCCCTAGTTTTTAAAAAAGACCATTTATTTTTGTGTTAACATGGTTCTTGACCCTAAATTTGTTTAAACTAGTTATCTAAATGGCTAAATACTTAATTGATAGCAAAGCAATGGATATTGTCACCTCATAGGAAGTTAGGCATAAATTCAAGTTGCACAACTTAAACAATTGTATCTTGTTACTTGTTTAGGATGTTATCTCGAATAATCTTATCCCCAAGTTGTGCCTCTCGATACCTAAGCCTCAATATGAAACTACACACACACACACACACACACACACACACATGCCAATTTAGGATACAAATGGATCTATTTCAACCTTGAGTTGGATGGCCACTTGAACAAGATTTAGCACCTAAAATTTAAACAAAAAACATGGTTATTCCAATCACGAGTTCTTTACTTAATTTACCTACGACATAATACGTACTTTCATGGGATATTAAATAATACACATCATTTCATGAAATACTGATAAATATATTCCAAAATATTTATGTTATACCACCCCCCAATACATATTTTCAATTAAAAAATTCCCAATTTTATCTTATAGCACATCCAAAATCATATTTTCAATTAAAAAACCCTTATTTTTACTAGGATATATCACTAAATTTTAGTGGATACTAATTTTTATAACTCCCAGTACCTATAAACTTCCTTGTAACTTGCAAACCCACAACCCAATACCTATAATATATTGACTTAATTTTTCAATTGAGGAGTATCTAGAAACTAAACTTGTTGATGAAACAAGCTCTCTTTCTTAGGTTATAATTTCAGGAGATATACCAATGGACAAAAGTTTAATTTACTTGGAGTTATAAAGCCCTCATTGCCCCTATTGTGGGTGAGCTAATAATATAAAGCATATTTTTTGGTTGCTTTCCCCAACCAAGTTTCACTGAGTTTGGCTCCAAACCTTGTGTCAATATTATCTCCCTAACTCCATCTCATACAAGGCTATTTTTTTATGCAATTTCCTCCCTTAAGCTCTTGAATTTCACTCTACCTGATTGTCAGTGAGGAGGTTTGCTTTGTTAGATGATCCAAATATAATAATGTAAAGTTAGGATAAAAATATTTATTAAATTAGAATATTTAATAAATATTAGAGACACTTAGAAATATAATATTGTTAGCAAATATAGGACTCTAGAATTGAGTCGTATCTTTGGCTCTAAAATAGGAATAAAGTTAGTAGATTGGATAGAATATCATTTATTGTAAATGGACACTTGTTATTTTTCAAGTGGTCCATAACTAAATTAAGTTATGACATATAGCTTATAAATAGATTAGTTTCCTAATTTCAAATGAGTGGAAGTTTACGTTTGTAAACTCTTGCAATTTGTTATGTAATTTCTTTTCCATTATTAATAAAATTACATGCCTGAGGACACTTCTTTATTGATGTGGTATCAGAGCTTCACTAATACAACTAACAAGAGAAGGAGATTCCAGCTCTACAAGCTTATGGAAAACTCCAAAAAATTGTTCATTAATTGAATTGGTTTGCAAATTTGTCAAATTTGTTTTTCAATGAAAAGAAATTTTATTATAAATTGGGTTCTAGATTATTTGATTCATTTTTTTTTAAATTTTAATTCTACAATGCCCCCAAACACTGTATATTTTTCTCTACGCTTCCCTCCAGATCTGAAACAACATGCATGTCTTTGACACTCTGCTCCTCCACGCTGCTGACACTCTGCTCCTCCCCTCATTCTCGTTATCCTCCTTTCGCCTTTATCCGCATCTATGTTTTCATTATGCGGTTTTGGGGTAGACCATAAGGAATCTATTTCATCCCATCTCCTACTTTTACCTTCATAGTATTCCTTTTTGTATTTTCTACCTTTGCATACCGTGCATCATCAGAATCTTGTCGAATTAGCCCTCTTTCCTGTGTGCTTTCAGGGTCATTTTCCCTGTAGAAATTGCCTGTCTCGATTGATTTCTGACATGATCAGAAAAAGAATAGCTAACACCTTGTCGTCTGGATCTCTCATCCTCCTCCACACGACTTGATGCGTTGGATCCAGCACTCTCTTCCTTGACCGAGATTGAATTCCCATAAACAAGTTGAAAAAGCCCGATGGATCTAGATCTTTGATATTCGCCACTATGCGATACTTGTTATATTTGGTCACTTTATTATGTAGAAAACACCAAGGACCTGCGACTAGATACATCAAAAACCCTTGAGCTAGTATTTTTCTGTCTTCGGATCTATGTATCCGCAAATACTTATATGAATAATATGCTGGAAATATTTTCATTGATGGCAAAGGAGCATAAAAGGAGTAGCACCTGAACCAAAAATAAGGCAAAGTAGAAGACAAGAAGCAGAGGTAGCAAAGAAGCAGAGAGGTAGCAGAGGCAGCAAAGAGAGAAGAAAAGTAGCGGAGAGGTAGCAGTAAGAAAGCATAAAAGGAGCACAAAGGAGACAGACATGAAGTAGAGGTAGTAGTAGAAGGGCCATTTGATTGGAGATCTAGAGAGACAGAGTAGTGATGTTGAAAGGGCCATTGAGTTGATTTCTGTATGTAAAAGGATTTGTATGAGAACCAGTGAGGTGAGACTCTATAATTGGGGGTCTAAATGGGTCCTATGTGTTATTCATGTTGTGGTGTGAAATTATCTGTGCATTGATGATTTATTACATATGTGAGTCGATCAAGGTTTATAAAGAGGTTTGAATAAACTCTGTGGCAAGGGTTTGAATGGTGTTCTTTGTATCATTGTACTTATCTTTGAAAAGACTGTAGGAAGATTGCAGACATTGTTTAGGATCGATGACATAGAGTGAATTGAAGGACTATGATACAGTTGAAGAATGAAATATAGGCAACCAGAAAATCAAGAAGATGGTGCGTTTGCACATGCAGAAACAAATCATGAGTCATATCGCAACAGATAAAACAGAGAAAATGGAGTTGCAATGCGATGCGATGTAATGAAAATGCGATGCGATGCAATGTAATGGAGATGCGATGCGATTGGTTTGCAATGCAATTGCATATCTCAATCGGCGAAAGAATCAGAGATACAGAGTAATGAAGTGGAGATGTGATGTTTGTATTTGCGATGTGATCGCATATCGCAATCGGCGAAGGCAGCAAGGTAGACTATGAAACAGAGGCAGCGGAGTTGCTATGTGATGCGATGATATAAGGACATGTGATATAAGGATGCGATGCAAGTGCTTTATTATAATGTTCCGAAGGTTAGCACATGGGTACAAAAGAGTTTTACTTAAGAAATGTATTTCCGAAACGATTACAAAGGAATTAATGCTATTCTTAAGGCTCAGTTAAAAAAACAACGGAAGTATGGTGGGACCCTACGATGAATAGGAATGGTGGTTTTAAAACCCAAAACATCACGCGAAAGGCGGAGATCTTATCGGAGATTGATGATCGACGGTGGAGATCTCATCACATCGGTGATTTCTAATCGCATCAGCGGAATAAAAGAACATAGGAATGACAGGTTGAAAGTTGCGATTGTGATTGAGCGATTTAATCGCAACCGTTCGTTCCCAATTAATGACAACCGTTAGATCATGGTCGCTAGCAACCGTCAGATCATAAAGTAAGTCGGAGTGGGGTCTACTGTATTTCAAATCTGAAAGTATAAGGTTTTCCTTTGTTAAAACGCTTCGATGGGTAAAAGAGAAATATAACATATAACATTGAAATGATGAAGAACTGCGTGGTGGGACCCTTCACTCATCGCATCGGTGAAAATCAGATGACCAAAGGCACAGTGGACCATTTAATGTTGCGATTGTGATTGCGAGAGTGCGATGAAATGTCAACCATCCGATTGGGAAGTTAAATGAGGCGGAGTGTCTTCGTAGTGTGGGCTCCATGTAAAAGAAAAATGTTCTAATATATGATTGCACCGAGATTTTAGACCAAAGCTGAATAATGAATAAAAGGTAAGGCGGTAAGTATATATGAACCAATATATATATATATATATATATATATATATATATATATATATATATATATGCAATGTGGGGCCATCGCATTGGCGTGAAGGCAGAGCAATGGAACATGCCATTGATTTTTGCGATTGCGATCAATCGCATCGGAACCATCGCAAAGGGTGTAATCGCAATCGGAAGTCTTCGGAGGCAGCTCATCGCATCAGCAGATAGACAAATATCGGAAAGTGGGCTCGAAAGGTTGATTTCTATGTTAAATGGGTCTATTATTGTATCGCCGAGAGTTATTTGAGGTTTTTATAGAAGAACATTGTAAATGCGTTGAAGTGGTTTTGAACCATATGAATAGCTTCTGCAATTTAAAATACTCTGAATTTTGATAAAGCTGCAGATTTGGAACAGAATTTGGGAAATGAATTCTACATGCATGGAAAACAAGAGAGTATTCAGAAGATGAAAAAGACAGAGATAGCAATAGAAAATACAAACACACAGCAAGTTAAGAACTGAATGGGTTGAATTTAAATTATTTACAAATGGAGCAATATTTTGATCTCCATGATGTGAAACACTCATAAAAGGTACACATTGCAACTTTATATTTAGAACCCAATCAGTTTGTATGGTATCAATGGCTTTGTTCTCATAAAAAACTTGTCACTTGGTCGGTTTTTATGGAGGAAATGATAGCACATTATGAGGATACAAAGAGAAACACCTTCTTTAGCCAATTGATAAATCTCAAAAAATAGGGTTCAATTGCAGAGCACATTGAGGACTTCCAAAAATTGAATATCATGGTAAAAAATATTCTAGAGGAGCATAGGGTTAATGTCTTCATAGGGTCTTTAAAGGATAACATTCAACATGATGTTCACCTTTGGGAATATGATTCATTGGAGAAGGAATTTAGGGTGGCAAGAAAAAATGAAAGAAAAATTATGGCAACAAGGAAGTATACCACTCACAACTATAAAGATGGAAGTGTTGTTGATCCTAGCCTTCCACAACCTATAAGGTTGACACCACAAAAATTAAAGGAAAAAAGAGAAAAAGAGCTTTGTTATAGTTGTGATATAAAATACACTAAAGGTCATAAGTGTGCTGAGAATAAATTATTTTACATTTATTGTGAAGAGGAGGAAGAAAATGAATAATAAACATCAAAAGAGGCGGATATACACCAAGAACCAACCCCAAAGAAATAAGAAACAAATATGACCATAAATTTTAATGAATTGGCATGAATTACCACTCCTCAAACTCTCAATATATAAGGATGCATCAAGAAGAGAAACATAATAATGTTGATTGATTCAGGTAGTACCCATAATTTTATTCATTGTAAGATAGCCAAGGAATTGATTTGCTTCCTATATCCAGGGGTGCGAGCGCCCACCCTCTATGGATGTGGACTGATTCTCTGGGTCCCTATTTCAAATGGGAAGGAATCTTCTATTCGACCCTCAACTGTTTATATTGGGTGGGTCTTTCGCCGGTGTGCCTTTCCCACTTAATTGGGGCCAGGGGATATCCCTATCAGATGAAAGAGATGCAACGTAGGGCTCGAAATAAGAATAAATAGGGGGAAGCTTAAAGAAGATAGAGTTGGAAGTTGAAGCTCCTATTTTGCAGGGGCCTTCCCAATGGCACACCCATGAGCCAGAGACAGGAGGTGATTATGTGTGCTTTAACAGTTTATAATCCTCCCCCATAGATGGGTATGAAGATAGAGATACATCCAGGTATAAAGATAGAAGATCTCAGGGAGGTGGAAACAGGGTATAGGATATGCCTTCCGTACGAAGGTGTGGTTAACATGGGTTGGTAGGTCGTCGTACTATAGTAAGTCTAAAGGTAAAAGTGAATAGAAAAGTTGTGATCCTGCACCTAGGGGAAATAAACAAAAAGGGGTGACCGAAGACAGATGTTGTTTTACTGCTTGCCTAAGGAGAATCAAGGAGTACTGGCTGGCTCAGAGTGTCAAGTGATGGTTGAAAATGGAGGAACTATAAATTTCTCTGGAAAGTGTCATAATATCAAGCTAACCATGGGAAAATATTTATTGAATAGTCCAATTCTCTTCATTCCAATTTATTGAATAGTCTAATGCCCTCCATTCCAATGGGTGGCGCCGATGTTGTACGAGGTGTCAAATGTTTATGATATTTGGGGACGATATGTTTTAATTTTCAATAACTTTTCCTAAATTTTTTTTGGGAAGGAAAGGAAGTTGAATTATGGGGTATCACAGGGAAACTAGGAAATATAATCGGCTCTAATGTCATGAAAAAGATTTTGAATAAAAAACAACAAGGTTTAATTTCACAATTATGCTCATTAGAAGCTCAAATATCAAAATCATCTATTTCTCTGGATTTACAAAACGTCTTGGACAATCATTCCAAGGTGTTTGAGATTCCGAAAGGCCTCCCACCTATTTGTGATCATGATCATGCTATTAATTTGATTCCAGGAAGTGTTCCTCCAAACATCAGGCCTTATAGATACCCTTATGCCCAAAAGAGTGAGATTTAATGTATGGTTGCAGAAATGCTAGAGGCTGGTATAATTCAACCTAGTCAAAGTTTTTTCTCTCCTCCAGTAGTATTTTTGCACAAGAAGGATGGATCACGGTGTATATTTCTAGATTATAGGTGATCCGATCACGAGTCAAGTACTACTCTAACCATCATGCACGTTGTGCATACCTTTTAATTGACTATGGCTGATAAAAGTTCAAATGAGCATGTTATTCCATCGATTATAGTGCATAAACACATAAACATAAGTAAATGAACTTTAACATATCAAGAAGAACAAGCACGTAAGTAAGAGAGACACAACCAATTGGTAATGGAGTTCACCCCTCCATCTCTCCGAGGCTACATCTCCAAATATGCTTCAATTGGAATGCAGGTCTTCTATATTCCTTCTTCAAAGTAAGCTCTCCAAGATTTCTTACATTCAAGCTCTATGACTGAGCATTAGCTAAGCACTATGGCTCTCAATAGCTAATAATTCTCTCCTTTCCCTCACTATGGCTTACATAAGGAATATATATAGTTTTCCCTCACCCACTCTCCAACAAAGAGCATTAATTACAATACCCATAATTGTAGGGCCTAATTACAAGGAAGGAAAAACAAGATCCATGAAAGCAGGGTCTCCAACTATCTCAGGTTCATAATTTGGAAAAGTGGCAAACCCACCTAAAGACTCTTCAACCACGCCCTTGATTCTCTCAACCTACAATTGAGAAAATAGAGAAATGGTGTGAGGCGGTTTCTCACATAAAAACCAATTTCCCTAATTACATTAAATGAATAATATGTGAGACAAATTTTCTCTCACAAATATTAATCATTTATATCAAAAGTGAATAATAATGCATTGGATTAATAAGGGCTCATAAAATTCATAATCAAATGCATGAGTATAATTTCACCCACTTAAACACTTTGTCACCAACTTAAAATCAACATGGCACAAAGCTCTTTCACGTGTGAAGATCCTTCCGGATCACACCTCCCCACAAATAAAATTTTGGTCTCCAAAAGTATCAGCTTCAATCCATCATTAACTGCATGTGAATGTCTCTGAAAGGAACATTCCCACATGACTCCTTCACCTGACGTACTTCAAAATCAGAACACAATGCCAACACCTGCAACTGCTACAATGCAAATGTCTAGAAAGGCACATCCCTTGAAGACTCATTCACCCAACGTAATTTGGATTCAGGATGCAAGCCAACACCTACAACTGTTGCAATGCAAATGCTGGAAAATGCACATCCATTGAATACTCCTTCACCTGACGTACTTTAGAATCAGGATGCAAAGCCAACATCTGCCTAAAGCTGCAACACAAATGTCTGAACAGGCACATCCCTTCAAGATTACTTCACCTCGGTCCTTCAAAATTGGAATGCAAAAGCCAACATCTACCTAAAGTTGCAACCTATAGTTGATCATACCTATTTACATCTTCTGAAACACTTTCCAAGAGTTCGTTGGTCAAGTTTACATGCCAAAATGGATTAGGAAAATTTCCTCATTCAACTTGATTACAAATAAGCCAATGAGGCTTAATGCACAAAAATACGCCTCTCACTCTCCCTCACATAAGAGTGGCTAAAACAAGCCTTTTACAATGCTTCATAGTCATGACTTCATGGCAACTATGGCCTTTACATGAAACTTTATCAAGTTACATGCCAAATTTTTAATTCCAAATAGAAATTACATGGCAATTCGATGTGCCAATAATGTGCACAAAGGGAAAAATACAAAGTATTCAACCCCATTTTAATATGTGTATGCACCAAAACATTCAAATGCACTAATGGTAAACAGAAATCAAAACCCCCCATGACAAAATATGTGCATTATAAAAGTGCCCTCTTCATTTTCTAGGCATAGGGCAAATAATGGGTATAAAAAAAAACGCCCATTTTAATTACCCATTTTTTTTCTGCCCACTAGAAGGAAAGAGGCCATGTAGGATGCATCCATTCGTAGGCTAGCACCCTGACAATTGATTGTTCCCCAAAGGCCCCCCCGTGTAAAAGCTCTCACAAATACATGTTGAGCTTCTAGTGTAAGACAAGGGACTGCCTTCACCGCTTGAGGTAGTTTCTGGCATTGGGATGCTGCTTTGAAAATGAAATTGATCACAACAATAAAGGGTTCATCAATCCAATGATGAAAACCAAGAAGAGAATTGTTATTGCAGGAGAAACCATCGACCTCATTGTTGCAGGAATCACAAATGAGTCCTCTGCATTTGAACCACACCCAATCAATGGCTCTGCACTTCAAATACTTGGATCAAAAAAAGAGTTTGTAAAGAGTTAAAACTCTCATTCTTGATTTAAATTTCCATTGCACTACCTTATAAAGGTAGGAAAACATTGGCCATTTGGTTGGGATTGTGTCGTGTTGTCCAGTTCGCAAGCAGGTGCAACCCCTGGCTGAAGACAGATTGATTCTGATAAAAACATGCGAGGGCAACCATAACCACATGCTTCCTCCAACAGCCACATCCATGGCATCCACCACAACAACAGCTGCCTCATTTCTCTTATCTGATTATTCCACAACTTCTGATAACATCGCACTAAATGCAAGCTTCATGGAAGGTGCTCTCATGCAGAATCCTTGCAACACTTCAACTTCCAGCATCTCGGCCTCGGCTCCATTCCAGTTCCATCATCATACTCAACCACACCATCATTAACCATCTTGGGAATGGCAATCGCACCGAAAAGGAAATAAGGATTATAGTGAAATCCTCTTGAATTGAAATTCCCACTGGCGGATCACAGTATCTAGTGAGTAAGACAAAAATAGAGTTCTGACCATTATGATGTGTTGTTAGATTAGATTTAGACTTCGATGGTGATACTAAGATAAATTTCATATTAACACCTGCATATAATTGATTTTTGTGTTCCTGTCCAACAACAACAAGAAGACCAACAAGACGTTTCTGCTCTGGACAAAATCAAGTTACCAAGTCTCGTTGACCATTCCATATCACTCACAACATCTCCATATGTTGTAAGACAATGACAACGAATGCCAAGATGGCTAATGGAAATTGCATGGCCAATCATATATCTTCGGTTTCTTTGGAACCATAATTCCAGCAACTGGGAAAGTTGAAATCCTTCTAGCATGTTAGCGCCTCATAATTCTGAAGGCTGAAGATAGAATGTTGGAGGGCCAACATCAAAACCACTTTGGGCCTAGGATCTAGCCCTCCTAGATGCATAGAGGGATCTCTCTGTTAGATATATCTTTGTTGATTGGGCATTTTAGGCTAGCTATTAGTGCATAGGGGTTTGTTTGAAAATTTGTGGTTGGGACAACAAGAGACAGCCATTGGGCTATGGAGTCGAACAGGTGTAAACATATTTAAATAGATGAATAACTGAGATCATGTGTGACCAGGAAAGCTAGCCATGTCAATGGATCTTTACAGCTTGTGAGATGGAAAAGGAGAAGAGAGTAAGGTTCAATTTGAATTCAGAGCAGACCCTATCTGAATTTTGCATTCAAATTTTAGAGGAAAACATAGATACTGTTTCAAGACTGAACAGGGTGCCCAGTGACAAATTGTGAACAAAATTTTCTTATCCACGGTAAAGAAATAAAGAAAGGGAGAAATAAATGAAAGAAGATAACATGAAGAAGTACATCACCATAAAAACATAATACAATAATATGAAAACATTAGTGTCCTTTCATTCATCCAAAAAAGAGTGTTTACAACTAGATGAACCTTTTACAATGGATTTTCCCTTCAGGTCTTCCCTCTCGGTCCATTGATACTGCTAATGCATGCAATATTTAACTAAAATTTAAGTCGGTTACTCTATCTATGGAAGTGATTTCCGTTAATTACATTCAAACAGAAATTAGACAAGTGGAACCATGCAGGCGGTGATAAGATAAATCTTGGCAAGACAGTGGCTGTAGCAGTCCATTATTAATTGCAGAGTGATCAGAATCTGGCTAGAGTGATGTCGAAGGGGCAAAAAATAAAATAACACTGACATATGGCTCTACTTCGGTGAAAAAAGATTGTTGGGTGATCTGATATGATTGTTGTGTTGGCTTTTATGATAGCCATTCTGCCTCTATCTTTACTACGTTGGTTACTGTTGTAGTAGAGTTTGAAATGGAAAACTCACTCTCCATTTAGAAATGGGGCAAAGTACCTTATTTTAATTACTGCTCATCATAATGCGAATCTGTCGTAGAATCTGGTTGGACAGGTGGGTGGATGAGGAGCAGTGGTGACGGGGATTTGTAGGTTGACGAGGAGCAGCAGTGGCATGAGTCTATAGGTGGACGATGAGCAACGGTGATAGATGGTTTGTCAACGTGGAGTAGCGGCCACGGGAGTCTGTAGGTTGACGCAACAACATCGGTGGTGGTTTTTTTTCAGAGGAAAACAGTTTTTGGGGGGGAGAGGGGGTAGTGGAGTGGTAGGCAGTATCAGAGCGAGGGGGTATGAAGTAGCATGGACGTGCCACGTTGCATTCTTGGCCTAGTGAGATGCGTGTGCGAAGAGGTGAGTGGTGTTTAATGAGGTGTGGATGTATGATGCGACAAGTTTGTTGGGTAGTGGAAAAGTGTCATGAGACTAGCAGGGTGGGAGTGGATGGTGGGATAGGGGCAGATTTACATTAAAACCAAACTTAGGGTAAAAGGCACGTGGTAAATATATGATAATATTTAAATGCCTAAAATACATAACATTGGTTTATAATGATTATGGCATTCATGATATGATATGACAGAGCTAGAAATATAAAGTCCAAAAACCCTCTTTGTTGGTGATGTTTTAGAAATTAGGATAGGTTCTAAAGGCTTTTGTTCCAAAACAATTCTTTATGAGCCTTTAACTTGTACTGGGATTTCCAACCTAGGAGAAAACTGTTCTTTGCCCCTTTTAACTAGCAGATCCTTCTGTGAAAATAAATGACAACCATGGAATATTATTTTCAATATAAATGACCCAATCAGAAATAATCAGTCACCTTGTCACATACTGTGATTTACAGGAGTCTAATAGTGGCTCCAGCTACATATGGCAGCTCCTTCAAGAGTTGTCAAGAACACCGTATACTAGTGGCTTGATCCATTGGGTTGATCCCAAATCTGCAACTTAATTTGCTACCAAACCTATGTGGCTTAAAATCTTCAAGCTGAAATCAACACTATCTACAACATGTAGTCTGGAACACTCTTGAACTAAAAACTAGAAAACAATATGAAACTAAAATTGGAAAAATGCCTAAAGTACTGAGCTTATTTGCACACCTATGAACCTACTCTAATTTAGAGGTGATATATACACTAAGTGAACCCTTCTTTCCAATATAACCAATCAAGTAAATGATTACATGAATGATTCTTGTTCACTTTTTTGAGCAAGCTGAAAAAAATAAATGACCACTCCCATCTTAATTTCCATTGAACATAAGTGTTCAAATTCATCCTTAAATTTTGCAGCAAAGCATTCATGGCATAGAATACTCCTTTTCTAGATGATTCTAAGAGGCCAACAAAATGATCTTGGAATAATACCTAGTCCCAAGGATTCAAATAACAAGCTTCATCTAGGATTACTCTTTGTTCCAATCTGTTATGCTCAGGGTCATTCTTCAAGAGACTATTTAAACATTCTCCATGATTATCTGACATGGAATCTTCCTTGTATATCAATATGTTGTCCTCAAGAAAATCTGATACATCTTGCCTGAGATTGCTAAATTTTGTCTGAAGACCATCATTTTTATGAGAAAAAGTAATTTTTGATAGTAAGTCTTCTTGATAATGTAAAAAAACATCAGTATCGATCTATTCTACATGTGTTTCTTCATGAGGAAATACTTCAGTACATAAATCAATAGTATAACAAATATAATTAATCTCCTGATCACTTAAAATTTGAGAGGGTGGCTGCTTACTTAGAATCTGATTAATTTCTTCTTCAGTTAAAGGAGGATGCAATTTTTGTTTTCTTTGGATTAAACAACAATTTTTTTCTTTCTCTTGTGAAGATTGATCATGATACTGAATGTATTCTTTAGTTTTAGACAAAGGAGCAGAAGAATTATCATTTGTTTTCGAATAGAGATCATGGGGATCTACCTTCATTTCTTAATTGATTTAATCTTCAACTAACTTCTCTTGCTCATCATGAAAATTAACTTGAGAAGAAAATCCATAAATTTCTTCTAACAAATCCTCATCATTCATATCTCCTATATTTCATCAATACTTTCAAGGTATTGTATGAAATCCTCAAACTGATCACAAAAATTTTCCACTAATGAAAAAGATGGAGAATATTCTTTATAATGCTCATAAATTGCTTTATGGAAATATTTTAAAGAGAACAAGCTACCAGGGTTTAAACCTTCATACCATTCCCTCGCTTTTCCTTCTAATGTTTCCATGAACATATTCATGTGGTAGTCCTCATGCCATTCAACTTTCAACTTCCATGAATGTATATTAAATTTAATGAGATGTAACAAGGCATCATCAAAAGTCTCATCTTGAAAAATAGGAATATTTCTTTGCCAATTTACCTGACGCAATTTGTTTGGGAAGCCTATAATGTAATCTCTGTTCATTTGAGCATATCTCCTTGCAATTGATCCCATCTTGAGCTTGCATAGTCGCCGGTGAATCTCTATTTTTAGATTTTGTTGCCAATGGAGTTGCGAGGTGAATGGAACAACCTTCTAGTGTTTGACTTCTATTCACCATCAAAGTCAAAACTGACACTTGAAGTGCATTACTAGAGATATTTCTTCCCCAGTATGGTCACCACTATGTTAGCACCCCGTAATTCTGAAGGCTGAAGACAGAATTTCGGAGGGCCAACATCAAAACCACTTTGGGCCTAGGATCTAGCCCTTCTAGACCTAGAGAGGGATCTCTCTGTTAGATATAGCTTTGTTGATTGGGAATTTTAGGCTAGCTATTAGTGCATAGGGGTTTGTTTTAAAATTTGTGGTTGTGACAACAGAAGAGGGCCATTGGGCTATGGAGTTGAACAGGTGTAAACAAATTTAAATGGATGAATAACTGAGATGATGTGTGACCAGGAAAGCTAGTCATGTAAATGGGTATTTAAAGCTTGTGAGATGGAAAAGGAGAAGAGATTAATGTTCAATGTGAATGCAGATCATACCCTATCTGAATTATACATTCAAATTTCAGAGGAAAACATAGATACTGTTTCAATACTGAACAGGGTGGTCGGTGACAAATCCTAATTTTTTTTTTATTATCCAAAGTAAAGAGATAAAGTAATGGTGAAGTAAAGGAAAGAATATAACATGAAGAATTACATCACCATAAAAACATAACACAAGAATCTGGAAACATTAGTATCCTTTCATTCATCCAAAAAAGAGTGTTTACAATCAGATGAGATTTTTACAATGGCTTTTCCCTTCAGGTCTTCCCTCCCGGTCCATTGATATTTCTAATGCATGAAATATTTAACTAAAACTTAAGTCAGTTACTCTATCTACTTCAGTTGTTTTTGTTAATTACATTCAAAAAGAAATTGGACAAGTGGAACCATGCAAGCGGTGATAAGATAAATCTGGCCAAGACAGTGGCTGTAGCAGTCCGTTATTATTTGTAGAGTAATCAGAATTCGGCTAGAGTGATGCCGAAGAGGCAGAAAATAAAATAATGCTGACATCTGGATTTTCTTTGGTGAAAAAAGATTGTTGGATTATCTGATTTGATTGTTGTGTTGGTTGTCATGATAGCCATTCTACCTCTGTCTTTACTGCGTCGGTTACTTTTATAGTGGATTTTGAAATGGAAAACTCACTCTCCATTTATAAATGATGAAAAAAACGCTATTTGAATTACTGCTCATCAGAATGCAAAGCCGTCGTAGACTTTGGTTGGCCAGGTGGGTTGACGAGGAGCAGTGGTGACGAGGGTTTGTAGGTTGACGAGGATCAGTGGTGGCGGGAGTCTTCAGGTGGATGAGGAGTAGTGGTGTTGGATGGTTTGTCAATGTGGGGTAGTAGCAACGAGAGTATGTAGGTTGATGTATCAACGACGGTGGTGGTTTTGTTTGCAGAGGAAAACAATTTTCGAGGGGATAGTGGAGTGGTAGGTAGTATCAGAACGTGGGGATGTGAATTAGCACAAATGCACCACGTTGCATTCTCAGTGAAATTAAACACCACCCATTTCGAACCCCCCCCCCGTGGTTAAAGTTCGGAGGGTGGGGGGGCCGAGGAGCATCGGAGGTCATCGGATGCATGCGAGGTGAGATGGGTGTGGAGTGATAAAAAGGGTCTTTTTAACTCCTAATTACCTTCACATTAATTATCAACCCAGGGACGACTTTTTATTTCAAGAGTGTACTCAGTCTGAGGCGGCTATTTACTCAAGAGTAATGTTTTGCAGTATAGTGCTTAAAATGAAAAAGTAAATGAAAGCTAGAAACAAAATCTAATTGGAACAGCAAGAAACTGAAATGTTCTAAACTAAAGCATTCACTCAAACAACCATCAATCGAGGATACAGTAGCAATAACTCATTCCTCTGGATATTGATGCAATTGAAATCAAACCGGAACAAGACAATCATTCATTCATTCGGAAATCAACAACAAAATACCTTGAAGCCTAAATCATTCATTCATTCGAAAATCAACAACAAAATACCTTGAAGCCTAAATCATTCATTCGGAAAAATAAGCAATGTATCAGTCAAGGGTTCGACAACAATAGCCCATCCCTTTGGAAACTGATGTAACCAAAAGTAATCAAGGAACAGATCATCAATCTGGGGACTAGACAGCAAATGCCAATGCCCACTACAGTTTCAGATCGTTCTTCACACCAAAGCAAAGATAATGTAAATAACAGGAAATGGAACAGCAGACTAAAAGCAATGAACAAGAATTGAACAGCAGCGTAAAATGAACAGTAACTACAATTCATAACCAAGCAATGCTTTAATTCTGTCGACAGTCACACAGCAATCACTAAAGTAATTTATAAATGAAAGGGACAACAACTGAAATCAGATACAGAACAACAGTGCTTTATAATAACAACTGAATATTCGAACAGCGAATCATGCTTCTTATAAAGAATGAAATAACAATGATTCTGTATTTGATTCAATTAAAAACCAATTCTGTAATTGCAATAAACATACTTCACACAGCAGAAATAAAGTAATAGAAATACAAACAGCGGGTCGCTCCACCAGGGCCGGGCCCTCAACCGCCGGTGAGAGCGCCGCTGGGCTACTGCAGAGCTAGAGGAATGGAACGAGAACAAAATCTTTTATTAATCAGGCATGAATAATGTTTACAAACAGGTCGTACTCTCTTAACAAGAGTTGATGCACAATTCTACAAATTACCACAAGAAAAGTCTCTCCATTCCCCCATACACAATACATGCTTCTCCTTTTATAATCAGAAGGAGGAGAAATTAAATAGCAAATAGGATCTCTAATAATAATATTGAATTTCTTCCAACCAATTGATCAACAATAAAATAGATTTACATCCATCTTTCAACAACAGCAAGTCGAATTTGGCTTTGTAGCTGAGATTTGGAGGACGGTCGCAACCACAGAACTGAGAAAATCGTGCTCAAAGAACCCTGCGTTTCTCTCAATAAAAGCCGAATTTGGGCAAACCGTTCTTTAAGAAAGTTAATTGGGTCCGTTCTGGACAAAACCCATGTTCCGGATTTTCCAGATTCTACTTCATTTGCTCGAAATATCAACCGCAAAACCGTCACTTATTATTCCAGCGAATTTCTGAGTTGGCACTTTTAATGATCAAATATTCAATCTGGAAATTATCTTGGAGGCTAAAAATGGTGAATAATGTTATAACCAATTTATTAAACTTTCATTGATAAAATCATGCATAATCATCAATTTATTAGAAATAAAGGAGAATAAATAACATTCATTCATAAGAGCATAAATCATTATAAAATGGATTTATGTAATAAATTATAATAAATGACATGATGAAGAATAATATAAATGGGTGGAATAAGCGTTCAAAAGTGATAATAATAATGGTATATTAAAGACCCAACATACCCCCACACTCAATATGTTGCATGTCCTCATGCAACGAAAACTGAATATATTGCATGTCCTCATGCAACCCAAAGACAAAAACCCATGTGTTAACCAAGCAATAAAAAATATGTTCATCTCAGCTCATGAAATGGATAAAACAAATGAATTCTTCCTTAATTAATACTTTTAGTAATCTTGATGAAGGCATAACAATTTTTATATTGACATTCAACTATATGTGTATATGAAGTTGCAACAAAATATGATATAAGTAACAGCAAACTTCATTAACCGTTTTCTCAAAAATTACAAACCAGCTTTTGTTGAAATTTGGCAAGTAAATTTATAATATATGAATGTCTTTATGATCCAAAAATCAGACTGTTTTGATGCATGGATCATGAGATATAAACAAAATGACTGTAGCTGAGAGTGCATGATTTCCGAAATTTTATGAACCAATATTTCCTTCAAATTGTCTGGGTTTGTATTAATGATACGTCTACATTTTCCAAAAATCACAAGAATTGAGTTCATAGTTTTAAAAATATTATGGAAATCAATTTCTGCACTGAAATTGTATGTCTTAAATGAGAAAGAAAATTGAAAACATCCATCATGCGTAGCAATTCCTCCCCCTCTCTAAAAAATTAGCATGCCCTCATGCGATGCTAGAAAAAAATTGAGGTAGTTGCTACCAGCTGTTGAATTCTATGCTTAGTGTAAAACAACATGGAATAAGGGAGGTGTTGAGAAGGAATAAGAATAGCAATGGATGATAAAGAATATGAATGACATGGTTATAAGAAAGAAATGAATGAAAGGAACACTCCCCCATACTCGAAAATGATATGCCGCTGAAAAATAGGGAGTGGTATAGATGTGGACTGAAGGATGATAAATGATGCTCAAAATGGATTTTTATGAAATTCTCCTAAATTCGTAATAAATCAGAAAATTATGCTATTTTACCTCAAGTTTTACCTCCAAAATGTGGAATGACATATATGGACTGGCATTTGTTGAAGCTGATGTAGGCAGAGTTGGTGCTGAAAGTGATACAAAAGGTGGAATCCAGGTAAGCACATCATGTCTGAAGAATTGTTCACGTGCGCGAGCCTCTTCTGTTAAGTGCAATAGTGTGGTCATGCTATGAATAGAATTATGCCCATACTTGTTGTTTTCCTGCAAACAAAGCACTATTTGGCATACAATGTTCTTGAATCCATAGTGTTAGGTTTGAATAGCAACAGATAAGATGCATGCAAAACTTTCAATCAGAAAAACTTTTGTCAAATCAACAAGTTATGGCAGAGTGCAATAATCATATCGCATGCAATCCCATAATGCATACATTCCCCCCTCCAATTGGAAAAGGAATGCCATAACCATAAAGAGTATGAGAGGGGTTATGCTGACGGCAAGGCACGGGAATGAACAATATATCAGTAAATGAAGCAGAGTACACATATCAATGATAGGACAACAAGAGTTATGATTATAATGAGAGCAGAGTGTGTAAAGATAGTTATGAATAAGAGATAGGACGCTTTGGATTGATGATATTTTATGCAAAACGAAAAAGGACAACAATATGCTAAAAAGATGCTTAATTGACAGCATTCTAGCTGAAAATGATGTGATTGATCTGAAAACAATTTCTTATGCATAAAGGTTCAAAACAAGGGAAAAAAAAATTAAGGAAATAACTTCTTTGATAAAAAGAAAAAATAAGAAAATGGTATTATAGTAATAATTGACGATAAGATATAACTTCAATACCATAAGCAGAGCCGCTGCTGCCAGCAGGCGTCCATAGCCTCGGCAGGGTTGCTTTTTAACCCATATGAGCCAGAATCCTCAATTTATAACTAGAGAGTTACATTGTTGTTCTACAGAAGAGATCAATGTGCTGGCGTGGTAACCAGATAACCACACTGCCATTCACTGGGATGTAGCAAAAGTGATCAGGCCGACTCGTGATGAGACCTCCTGCTCCAAGGATAATTGGGCTATCCAATGGATCATAACCCTGGTGTGGTGGCCATAATGGGAATGTCACTTTGTTACAGCCTTATGAACATGGTAGGCTGGCTTGTAATGAGACCCCCTATCCTTCATCTGCGAACAAAATTTTGTTATTATTACACATTTTTATGATAAAAAGAGGGAGGCTCAGTACTCCTTAAGAGCAGGGATGGTGGAAGAAGTTGAACATGTTAATAGAAAAATATACCCATAATCTCATTTATTACAGACAGAGAAGATTATAATCCAGAAGGGTGGAACCAGCATGGTATTAAGATGATCAATCAATATCATGTTCAACAGAAAACAATGCAGTAAAGTAGTATATAAATAATTGTGTCCCTTTTGAAAATAATCTATCATCAAAGAGTTGTCCTGTTAAATATCATAATGTGAATGATATTAGCTCGCTTCAATAGAATCCATAATTCTTGTCCTCATAAAAATAGTGTACTTCATGCCATGAAGGGGAATCAGTAAAATGTGGTTGAGATGAACTAAAAATAATTCCACAAGAGGAAGGAAGGGTTGCTCTCGAAAATACTCCCAAAGTGTTGCTCTTTTGAAGGAACAGTAAAAACACTCAAAAAGAGTGTTGTTCCTTGTAGGGAACAACAAAGGAAATGCACACAAAAAAGCAAAAATGCACACAAAAAAGCAAAAATACACACAAAAAGTGTGAAAATGCAAATGCCGTTCCTTTGAAGAAAGGAACAGCAAAAACTAAAAGTGTCGTTCCTTTAGAAAAGGAATAGCAAAAACGCAAGTGTCGTTCCTTTGGAAAAGGAACAGCAAAAATCAAAAGTGTCGTTCCTTTGGAAAAGGAACAACAAAAACGAAAAGTGCAGAAGTGCTGTTCCATTCGAAAAGAAACAGCAAAACGTGAAAGTGCAGAAGTGTTGTTCCATTTGGAAAGGGACAGCAAAACGTGAAAGTGCAGAAGTGCTGTTCCATTCGAAAAGGAACAGCAAAACGTGAAAGTGCAGAAGTGCTGTTCCATTCAGAAAGGAACAGCAAAATGGACAATCATAAAATGCAAACATGGAAAAAAACAAATTAGCTGTTCACGGCATTGATGTTGAGGATGAGTTACACTTTGAATGAAGCAACACCTGAAACACAAAATATAAGAGAAATTAGAAAAGAAACAACATTTTGAAAAACAATATGTAAATTAAGTTACAACAGCTATGATATTATGTAAAAAAAAATGATCTCTTTGAAAAATGTTTTGGCAGCAGTGATAAGACATGAATCTTCAAATGGAAATCAATTCTTCATTTCTCCTATTATGAATCCGTTGGGTAATGAGTTGGACGAAATTCCTTTGTTTCATTTAAAATTTCTTTCAATAATCACTCGTCCATAAATTGACCTTCCTTATTTTTCCAGGACCTGCAAAAAACGAGTATCTACCTGCAATAAAACATTAAATCATGGAGAAAGAGAGGTGCGCGGGCTCCCCTAATCCAAGAATTATGCAAAAAACTAACAAGTAGTTACTCTGTAGAACAAATCCACGGAGAAAATAACAAAGTAAAATTTATTTGTCACCTGCGGGAGAGCAGTGGTCGACCATACTATCCAGCAGTGTTTAAATCACAACTTCTTTGTTTTTCATCGAAATTGAGTGATTCCAAAGCCAAATGAGAGCTAATTCAAATGTTTATCTCCAGTATCAACAGGTTTTAGAAATTCAATGATACGATATGTCAATTTTAGTTAGAACAACCTGCATAACATAGTCATTTTCAATTACCCAGCTCAGATCAACAGTTAATGTTTTAAGCGTAACTTTTTCGTTTGATGTAGGATTTGAATGATTCAAATTGGAAATGAAATCATATTCATTTATTTATTTCCAATAGAAACAGTTTTTGAAGACAAGAAGAATTGATAGGTCAAATACTGTAAGGAACAGCCAGAAAGACATAGTTTTAAGGGTGCTGATTTACGATAGACAGTCAGTATTTTGATCATAAATTCCCCATACGATATCAAAAATGAGTGATTCCAATTGCATTGTAAACTAGATTCATAGGGGAATCTACCATAGAAACAGGTTTTAAAAATTCATTCATTTAGGCCTCCAAAAACTGACTGTCCCAACTCTGTTCCTGAGCTTCCCGCTAGACATCTGGTCAATGTTTTGGCTCTAACTTTTTTGTTTCAAATCCAAATTGAGTGATTAAAATTGGGTTAGAAAGTAGACATCAAGGGCTACCTAAGGTAGAAACAGGTTTTAAAAATATTCACTTTTGGTCCCTTAAAACATGACTGTCCCGACTGTTTTTCCAGAAAGTTCATCAAGCCCGCAAGCCAAAAAAATGATATTCAAGCATTTTTTTCAAATTGGTGATAAAAATGAATATGAGTGTTTGTAGAACTATTATTTCTATTATGATTCATCTACATACACAAATAAATTGGAATATTTATCACCGATGTTGATTTCGATAGCGTGTTGCAACAAAAAAAACAACTAGTTTTACAAAAAAACAAAATGCATTTATTTATGTCCTTCTTTTATTTTATTTTATTTTCTCCACTATCCTACTCTTCTTTGAGAATCGAATATGTTTATGTATAAGAGTATTTCCAGTGGAACCATTTTAGAAATAAGGCTTCTAGTATGCACATACCCAAATTTGAAAAATACAAGTTGATAAAAATTAGGGTATGAGAAGCCAACTTCCCTTGAAAAAATGGAGTCAAAAATTGTTGAAGTGTGGAGCAATGTTGCAAACAAGTGATGGAGTGAAACCAATCTTCAATATATCCTTTATTTTCTTGATTTCCCATCATATCATGAGGTTCTTGAGCTTTTAAAATGGTTTGTTGATGCAAACTAGAAGTAAGCTCATTTTCTTCCATAACTTCTACAATTTTTGAATTTGAAACATTCTGAATCTCATTGTAAGTTTTCTCTAATGGCGCATGTGATATAGAATGGGTGGGAAGGGTGAGTAAATTTGGCAGTTCAACACTGTAAGTATGTTGTACTGGTTTATTGCGGTGAGGGTGTGGAATTAGTTGAGCAGGAAATTCAAAAGTAAAAATGTTGGACAGTTTCTTATCATAACAGAAGATGTCCTTCATGTGTTCCTTCAAAGCTCCTTCTTCCAATGTTCCTGTCAATTAGTTAGTGAAATGGGTGGTGCTTACATCACCACTTGAATGAAATCATGTAATTCATTTTTCAAAATTTCTATTTTTTCTGTAGTCATTCACACAAAAATTCAAACATCTATTTCTACCCAACAAAGCAACAACAAATCTGTTAGGAAAGCGGACAGTGGAGCAGGGATTTTACATGCTCCTCACGTAGGTTCTTACCTTCCGTTTTTAAGATCCAACCCTTCCCTAGCAGACACTCATCAGATTCACACTACTCGTTAGAAATGGCTACACTCTCCCCGGCAACGGCGCCAAAATGTGGAGCGATAAAAAGGGTCCTTTTAACTCCTAATTACCTTCACATTAATTATCAACCCAGGGACGACTTTTTATTTCAAGAGTGTACTCAGTCTGAGGCGGCTATTTACTCAAGAGTAATGTTTTGTAGTATAGTGCTTAAAATGCAAAAGTAAATGAAAGCTAGAAACAAAATCTAATTGGAACAGCAAGAAACTGAAATGTTCTAAAATAAAGCATTCACTCAAACAACCATCAATCGAGGATACAGTAGCAATAACTCATTCCTCTGGATATTGATGCAATTGAAATCAAACCGGAACAAGACAATCATTCATTCATTCGGAAATCAACAACAAAATACCTTGAAGCCTAAATCATTCATTCGGAAAAATAAGCAATGTATCAGTCAAGGGTTCGACAACAATAGCCCATCCCTTTGGAAACTGATGTAACCAAAAGTAATCAAGGAACAGATCATCAATCTGGGGACTAGACAGCAAATGCCAATGCCCACTACAGTTTCAGATTGTTCTGCACACCAAAGCAAAGATAATGTAAATAACAGGAAATGGAACAGCAGACTAAAAGCAATGAACAAGAATTGAACAGCAGCGTAAAATGAACAGTAACTACAATTCATAACCAAGAAATGCTTTAATTCTGTCGACAGTCACACAGCAATCACTAAAGTAATTTATAAATGAAAGGGACAACAACTGAAATCAGATACAGAACAACAGTACTTTATAATAACAACCGACTATTTGAACAACGAATCGTGCTTCTTATAAAGAATGAAATAACAATGATTCTGTATTTGATTCAATTAAAAACCAATTCTGTAATTGCAATAAACATACTTCACACAACAGAAATAAAGTAATAGAAATACAAACAGCGGGTCGCTCCACCAGGGCCGGGCCCTCAACCGCTAGTGAGAGCGTCGCTGGGCTACTGCAGAGCTAGAGGAATGGAGCGAGAACAAAATCTTTTATTAATCAGGCATGAATAATGTTTACAAACAGCTCGTACTCTCTTAACAAGAGTTGATGCACAGTTCTGCAAATTACCACAAGAAAAGTCTCTCCCCTTCCCCATACACAATACATGCTTCTCCTTTTATAATCAGAAGGAGGAGAAATTAAATAGAAAATAGGATCTCTAATAATAATATTGAATTTCTTCCAACCAATTGATCAACAATAAAATAGATTTACATCCATCTTTCAACAACAGCAAGTCGAATTTGGCTTTGTAGCTGAGATTTGGAGGACGGCCGCAACCACAGAACTGAGAAAATCGTGCTCAAAGAACCCTGCGTTTATCTCAGTAAAAGTCGAATTTGGGAAAACCGTTCTTTAATAAAGTTAATTGGGTCCGTTCTGGACAAAACCCATGTTTCGGATTTTCCAGATTCTGCTTCATTTGCTCGAAATATCAACCGCAAAACCGTCACTTCTTATTCCAGCGAATTTCTGAGTTGGCACTTTTAATGATCAAATCTTCAATCTGGAAATTATCTTGGAGGCTAAAAATGGTGAATAATGTTATAACCAATTTATTAAACTTTCATTGATAAAATCATGCATAATCATCAATTTATTAGAAATAAAGGAGAATAAATAACATTCATTCATAAGAGCATAAATCATTATAAAATGGATTTATGTAATAAATTATAATAAATGACATGATGAAGAATAATATAAATGGGTGGAATAAGCGTTCAAAAGTGATAATAATAATGGTATATTAACGACCCAACAATGGGTGTGCAGATAGATGAGTGGAGTTTAATGAGGTGGGGATGTATGATGCGACGGTTTTTTCGAGTAGTGGAAAAGTGTCATGAGACTAACGGGGTGCGAGTGGATGGTGGGGTAGGGATAGATTTACATTAAAACCAAACTTAGGTTAAAAGGCACGTGGTAAATATACGATAATATTTAAATGCCTAAAATACATAAAATCAGTTTATAATGATTATGGTATTCATGATATGATATGGTGGAGCTAGAAATATAAAGTCTGGAAACCCTCTTTATTGGTGATGTTTTAGAACTTAGGATAGGTTCTAAAGGCTTTTGTTCCAAAAAAATTCTTTATGCGCCTTTAACTTGTACTGGGATTTACAACCTAGGAGAAAACTATTCTTTGCCCCTTTTGACCAACAAATCCTTCTGTGAAAATAAATGATAGCCATGGAATGTTATTTTAAATATAAATGATCCAATTAGAAATAATCATTCACCTTGTGATACTGTCAATTACAGGAGTCTAATATGGCGAAAGGGAAGAATGCGACCAATGCTCCCAAGCACACCAACCTTGCGTGGTAGAGGACTTCCACCAATATTAATGGACCTGTTCCTTGAAGGGACATCGATTAATGCATGCAGCCATGTTGCATTAACTTTGTAATGTTTAAGCTGTTGTGGCCACCTCCTATGGCATACTCTTCAAACTGTATTGCCACATACTACTCTAGTTTTTCGTGTTTCTGGTGCCACATATCCATGTTGTGTTCACTGCGCTGACCAATTATGCTACCGATTTGCACAACTGTCAATTGGTGGTTTCCACTCCGCCTTTCATGGGCTATACCATATCCATTGTCAATTTATGGGGATTTCATTTATATGTAACAATATAACTTTCCATATTCCTGCGCCTTTGAAAATGGACTTTCCATAATGTGGCAAATTATGTGGAAGCTGTTCCGTAGATAACCTTCGAATTCTCCTTTGAAAATGGACTCCACCGTGGCAATTGATGTAACCATTTACATTCCATCATATGGACTTTGTCTAGATCAAGTTGGTGGTGGAATTAATAACAATGCACCAATTGGATGGTTAATTCTAGTAATGCATATCTTCCACATATAATTTGTTGTCATCAAATAGCTAATGAAAACTCAACTTAACTAAATCTATTTTCATTGATAGCGATTACCACATCGAATCCACAATCAGACTCTGCCAATAGACCGCTTCTATTAGGCATGTCAATTCCAAGAACTACAGGGACCGTGTCATGTCCAGCTTGCGTGTACAATCCGAGAACATAATGAGAATGTCGGGATGCCATCCTTATGACTTCCTCCTCCGTTAGCATTGCTGAGAAGCCATGCATCATAACACGGTGAGTGTTGAGCACCAACACTAGGATCAACTTCATTTGATCCTCTAAGGACAATGAGAAAAGAAATTTGACCTATCGACATATAATATGTCTTGGTTGTAGAGTTTATTATTTGATAGATAGCCTACATGGAAAGATTGAAGGTCATGAACTCCACAATTGGTCGTAGCCCATAATATGTTGCACCCATAGCAATTCCAGTGAAACCTGCCTTAGTGATTGGGGTGTCTAGAACCTTGTCTGGTCCAATGAAATAGCAGATAATCATATGTGCTCCACCCTCCATGAAGAGGACTCTCTGTCACGACTCCCTTTTCTGGCATATCGTCCATGGTCAAAGTAGGGGCGTCGTGGGTGTCTTGAACCAATGGTGCCATTATTTATTGATTTTGTATCAGAAAAAATTTGTTTCTTCCTAATCAACAGAGGAATACATGCCCCCATAAAACTCAAAATTTTGCAAATGAGCAAAAATACGCATTGTAGAGACATCACGATTTTCTTACCAAACTAGAATCAAGAACTTTCTTTTCGTAATCATGCTTTTCGAATGGCGGATGGAGCCTCCTTCTTTATGAGCTCTTTGACCATAACTCTGCTTGACTTGTGGCGAATTTCGGGGTGCAACTTCCAGCACTTCTTCTCCCAATGGCCACTTATTTTGCATAATCTGAAGAAATTATGTCATTTTCCATTCAACTATATCATCATGATAGGAGGATTCAGAAGGTTATCATTCTTCTTGGTCTCACTTCTTGTGGGCACATCTATCTTCTTAACCCACACTTTCTTTGTATGATGCTTAACGACATCACGGTTAGAAGATCTATGGAAGAAATCATTTCATCTATATGCAAAAGAAGAATTTGAATGAAATTTATAACTTCCTGACTTGTCCTTGAACTGATGAGGACTAGGTGGCTTAAATCCCTCCTTGGAGTCGAGTGATGAAGATACGACTTTCGCTTCAGCTACCTTCGAGCATTCTCCTTTCTCTTCATGTCCATAACCTAAGCCTGCAAATGGTTGTCTTGGTACAACCTCCAATGACTCGGTGACTCCTTGGCCATTTATGCCAAGTCCACCTCCTCTATACCCAATCTTCGTGAGGATATTCATGCCAACATTAGTTTCATATTGAGAGAGAACAAAACATGAAGTAACATCATATACCTCGGTTTGAGATGAAACATCCATCGTTTCAACCTTCTGTAACTTAGCCAATAACTCCTGTTTGGCTCGTAGCATCTCTTGAAGCTCCTGCTTATCCTTTTCAGCTACCTACAATAGTCTTCGCAATTCTGCATTGTCGGCTTCAATGTTGTCATTTATCTCTTGCAACTCTTGCATTCTTTCAGCATACTTCGCTCCTCTTCCCATACTGCAAAGTAGTCACCTGCTCTGATACCACTTGATCCGATCATGGTTCAAGTACTACTCTAACCATCGTGTACGATGTGAAAATATTTTAATTGACTATGGCTTATATAGGTTTAAATGAGCATATTAGTCCATCGATTATAGTGCATAAACACATAAACATAAGTAAATTAACTTTAACATATCAAGAAGCACATGCACGTAAGTAAGAGAGACAACCAATTGGTAACAATGTTCACCCCTCCATCTCTCTGGGGCTACATCTCCAGATCTGCTTCAATTGGAATGCATAGCTTCTACATTCCTTCTTCAAAGTAATCTCTCCAAGCTTTCTTACATTCAAGCTCTATGGTTGAGCATTAGCTAAGCACTATGACTTTTTGGGGTCCTGTGATTTGGCAGATTGTCATGCCAAGTGATAAGGCAACATGCAAACCAAACTTTAGAGCTCTAGGATCTAGCCCTCCTATTCTTAGAGAGGGATCTTTCAATATTTTTATAAGGATGTGTCTTGAAAGTTTTAGTAGTTGATTTTAGGCTATTTATGAAGTGTAGGGTTGTTTGTTTTTTTTGGTTGGACAAATATGTTTCATGCAGTATAGATAGAGCATGGGAATCTACAAGCCATTGGGCAATGGAGTCATGTGAAAATCCAAATAGTTCTGATTGAGAAGGAAGGGAAACCAGAGGGAAAATCTAACTTGGTCAAGGATCTGTTGAATAATATAGGTGAAATGAGGTGAACATTAAGGACTAAGAGTGAAAAGAAAACTAAACCCTGTCACAATGACTTAAAGGATTTAGGGAACGCCCTATTTCCTCAAGTAAGCTCACTGTTTTGGACTTAATTGACATAAACACTCAAAGAAGAGGAAAAATGTAGACTAAACCCTCTCACAATGACTTAAAGGATTCGGGGAATGCCCTATTTCCTCCAGTAAGCTCACTGTTTTGGAATTAATCAACATAAATACTCAAAGAAAAGGAGAAATGCAGACTAAACCCTCTTAATGAATTATAGGATTTAGGGAACGCCTTATTTCCTCCTATAAGTTTATTGTTGAGAGCTTAATCAACAAAGACATACAATTTGCATTCAAAGAAGAGGGGACACCTTAGACATCTAGCACTGCAATTATAGGGACCTTTAACACAATAATTACAATAATGAACAGAGGGTATGATTGAAACAAGACTCCTTGTCAAACTGCAAGCATTAATAATTAAAGGGAGATTTCAGATACAACATTCAGTGGCAAAGAAAGAGGGAACGCCTAAAAATTCTTTAGCACAATTGAATTAACCATTCTTGAAATAAAATAAACTGAATATTCAAGAGAGTTTTCAAACTACCCTGTCACGTTCAATAGCAGAAAACATATAAAAAATGAAGGATAAACAGGTCAGAGGTGCTTCTAAGACACATTTCTCTGCCTAAACTTTTTATCCTACTGTAAGTCAAAGCATAATGGAACAAAGTGATAAACGTGGAATAACATTAACAATAAGAGATTACTTCACCAAAACTAGGCTCAGGGATCCAATGGTCCATCCTCCTTCATTCAACAGAGAAGACATAGACTTCCACACTCCTTCAGAACACCAATGCTTCTTCAAAGCAACAATCTATGTATTACTTTTGAAATCACCAAATTCCAACCTTTTACAATGAGACTTCAAAGATTCTTTATAGGAAAAATGAGGAAAATTAGGTATATAAGGTTTGAATGATCATCAGAGATAGGAGAGGGCATTTGAATGCTCCATTCTGAGTCATAAACATAACATTAAATCCTAGACAGACTTGGTGACCTCGTTGCTTTTTGAGGTCCCTTTGACATGACAAAAAACACCCTACAAAGTGTCCTTTGGGAGGAAATACTATCTACAGTGGTACTGTTATCTCCTCTGGAGTGAGTTAAGTGGAAGAATGGGCTTTGAGGACTCCCATACTTCTAAATAACTGCTTCTGATAGTTTGTAGTAGCTTCTTTGGTGTAATAACTAGTTGGCAGGATTTTGAGCATGGAGATGGGCTATGTCTGTGTCAGTCAATATCTGCTCTGTTCCTTTGTACTTCAATCTATTTTGGCTTTGTTTATGCTTTCAATCTGCTGATTGCTTCAACTAATTCTGTACTGATGCCTTCAAAGTTTTTATTAATATTCTATGCCTTTGTTTTCCGCCACTGGATACCTGATCCTCATATTTCTAAGTGTTCTGTGTATAGGTGGAGGGTTTCACTGAGCTGGAGGGTTGCTGAGGGTTCATGGATCTAATCCATTGATTGACACAACCTCACCTTCTGTTCTGGTCCCCTTGATGTTGATTCCTAGCCCTGAGATTTCTATATGAGCCTTTGTGTCACCTTCGTGACTGTAGGAAAAACTGCTAACAGAGTTACTTTTTAAATCCTGCAAACACATAAAAACTCGTTATGAAATCCTGCGGGCTTGGTTTAGACTGCTTGTAGAGGCCCTGGGGTGGTGGAGGCAGTGAGGAGGTGGTGCATGCAGTGGAAAAATGGAAGAAACCCTGGCAGAGCAGCTGACCAGGTCCGATGGAGGTCTGAGTGCGAAAGGGGACGTGGGTCGTTAGATCAAGACGATCTACGGTGGGGATCTCTCGATGAGCATTTCGAGAGAGAGATGGGAGTCAAACGAATTGATATGGAAATATAATATGGACCATGCGATCTCAAAGATCGACGACTGTGATTAAAAATGAAAGAGACGTTGCGGAGGGCAGTGTTATGGCGGAAAACCAGGAATGGTTTTCGCATAGCAAAATGGGGGTAGGAGGTAATTTGCATTTGGAACATGATTCTATACACCGGGCGACACGTGGATTCTTAAAACCACCTATTTCGCAAAATTTAGGAGTGTTAAACATCGGGTGTAAATATTTTGCGAAAAGGAGCTTGAGTCGTCGAATCGTGTGGTGTTGATCAGACGGTGCGGGAGAAGCGTGATATAAGGCTAGATGCACATGCGAAAGGAGGCGGGGTCCATTTCTGAGGTCAATGCGAGCTGTTAGATGAGGGGAATGGACAGATGCGATCTCATTGGAGAAATCATTCGGGAGCTGATGGACAGAAATAAAATTGGTGATGTGATGGGATGTTGGCCATTGGATCGGAAGAGAGATCAATGGTCAGGATTAATCGACGAGCGCGATGGTGAAGGGCTTATGAGCGGAGCTCGATTGAATCTCGGCCGTCGGTTCTTGTGGATTCGATGGTCGAGATTAAATTGGAGGATGGGAGGAGAAGGGGAAAAGAAAAAAGGGAATCAACGTTTTGCGATTGCGATGGCAAGGGCCAATCATAAGGCAAAGACGTGGTTTTGTGGAAAGTGGAAGGACCGAAGGCGGAAGAAAAGGCGCTTATCGCATCGGAAGTTTAGAAAAGTAAAAGAACGTCTAGGGAAATAAATTTTGATTGCGATGAGCGATGGGGCTTAGTGCCTAGTCCTGGGCGTCAGGTCATATGCGGAGAAAGGGGCTAAGGGCTAAGCCGAAAGGGCTTAAGGCCTAAATGGAAAATGAAGATTTTCAAGGATTTTAAAGGGTTTTTTGAGGGATTTGGAGGTTATGATAGGGGTAAATACAGGGTTTCAAACCTTATAAAGGGGGTTTCACAAGGCTTGAAGGGAATTTGAGGCCTTTAGAGGCTAAATGGAGCGTTGAAAGATGAAAGAAGGCTTTATGAAAATGGGGGGGAAAAGTGGAAATAGCCAGTTTCATAGGCCTTTTGGAACAACTTTCTTCGGTGAATCAACATGGTTTTAAGATGGAAACAGCAGTGACGATTAATTCAAAGGATAAGGAATCATCATAAGACTTCAAAGATGATGGATTTTTAAAGGAAATATATCTCTTGAAGGCTTGAAAAACAAATTTAGCCACCACCAGGTATATCAGAATTTATAGGTGGTTAACAGTGGCTCCACTTGGGGAGGATAGCTTGCCCTTTAGGTGTCCAGAACCTCAAAAATATCTATATTTAGCAGACCAGTGCCATTCCATTGGGTAGAATTCTTCATTTGGCAAACTTTTACAGTCCTGCAGCAAGAAATTAATTTGAACAACACTTCTACCTACCCCAAACTATTTGTCCTAGCATTATTTTCTTCTTTGAGTGCACTTGGACTGGCAAACTCTTTTTCCAACATTTTATTTCGCAAATAGAACAATAAACCTATCTAATGCTACCATTATTTCTCCATGAGTTCAGATTAAGTAGTTGAACTCATAAGTTTCACTACCTAACTACCTATTGTTAGCAAAATTATATATTACAAAGCAATGCAACACATAAAATATGCGGAAAACATAAGCACACAAAACACATAAAACCAAAGAGACACAGATATACGTGGTTCACCCAGTTTGGGCTACGTCCACCCCGAACAGCCAGTCCTTCCTTTATATTATCCAGCAAAATGAAGAGATACAATCTACAGCAGATCCGTTGTAATATCCTTTGTTCTCTCTCACAGTCTCCCTCTCCGTTTCTCGCTCCGAGAATACACATACAATACATAGCCGCAATACAATACCCTCATAAAAGTGAGGGGTTACCTTCTAGGGTAAAAAACCCTAATCTAAACATAAGTTCTACCGTCAGATCATCCGCCTATGAACGACCCAGATTGACTAGAAATTACTATACTTTTACAAGGCAATTTTACATCTGTTTTTAGCTTTGGGGGCGCTGCCCCCGAAACCCCCCACCAGGGGGGGGGCTCTGAAAAGCACTGTCACGCCTCCTGGACCCCCCACAGTAGCGATTAATTACGGGCGGCGTTGCCAACCCTTTTAAGGTACAGGGGTCTAATGCTGTGATACAAAGTAAACAAGATAATCAGGTTCCACACCCAACACCTATCAGCTAAGATTAAACTGTTTGACTGATTTCATTCTCTACATTCTAAAATAAAATTTGAAAACACTGCTAAACCAGGATTAGACTGTCTAATTTTCTGTGGGTCCATGGCATAAAGACAAGCTACACATGAACTAAAACTTTGCAGAAAATTGAAACAAAATTGTGAGGGCTTGGAATTCTGGAAATTTAAAGCATCCCTCCTTCCTTTTTTGACTCAGATTTTGAGCTTTTTAGAGTCACCCTTTTTCTTCATTTCAGCTCCAGTTTTGATCTTGTTAGAGCTGTTTTATTTTTCTTTGCTGGTTCAAGTTTTGAGCATGTTAGAACCAGTTCTCTTTCTTCTATCCTAATATGTTCTATTGATAAGCCAAGATAAAACAGTTTGGAAAATCTTCTTCACTAACCTATCAACAGTAAATTGAAATCTGCCCAATCATGATTAGATTGTATGATTAGACAATAGTGCTCCTTAAAGTAGTGGCATTTGAGCTTGCACACTTTCATATTTTCCTTTCCTTTTGGTATGGGGATATACCTTTCTTTTTTAATTTCTGCCCTCTTTTCTATTTTTTATTGTTTTTGTATTTTTCTTTCCATTTTTCTTCTTCAGAGAAATAAACAAAAAGACTAACTAGATGCTCAAGAGTTGAGCTTTATTGAAATTACTACCTACCCTAATCTAACTTGGAATATTTACATGTTTCGCTGATGAAATCTCTTTTCCAGTACAACCAATCCAGTAAATCATTCCATGATTGGACCTTCCTCATATCTTTGGGCAGGCTGGACAAGTAGGGCCACTCCCATTCCTTTTGTTTCTTAGCAGCAGTGCTAAAAAATCTTCTTGCTTCTGATAACACCTTGCTACTAACAACCTTCATCCCTTCTTCAAAAAATTTCAAGAAATGAGCATAGGGATCTTGAAATAATACCTGGTTGCGAATTTTTGGAAGATATGTTTCAACCAGGATTACCTCGTCTTTCTTCACTGGATCAAGATAAATATTTTCTTGAGAAAGAAAAACTTCCTCATCTTCGTTATCATCTAAACTGGAGGACTCATCATATATTGCAGGGCTGTCCTCTTGTAGTCCTAGTAAGCTCTGGTTTAGTGGACTATACTCTATGAAGAGATCATCATATTCTTGAGCAGGGGTATCTTCTATTACCTCAATCTTTTCAGGATAAAGTTCCTTATATTCATCCTGCTCAAGAAACTCCTTCTTCTTCTCAACCTTATCATCACAACTGATAGATTGCTGACTCCCAATTATGTGGAAGCTATTTCTGATGGGCTGCATTGCTTGATTACTGCTTTCAAGCTGATGATAGTGAAACTCATGACACCAATCAACTGTTGGTTTTCTTGCATGATTAGTTTCTGCTTGAAGCTCATCATCATCATCATACTGATCAAAATTTGGAAAATCATTAGTATAAACCAATTCACCAATCAAGCATATTGGGTTATCAGTTGGCTTTTCTTTGAGCTGATCTACAAGTTTGTTTTCTACTTGAAGACAACAAGGTTCAGTAGGTAGATGAGTAGAAGTATTTTTTTCTAATGAAGATTTGACTGGATGTTTGTTTAATATTTGGTCAATTTATTTTTCTGTCAAAATAGAAATTTTTCTTTTGCTTTGGACAAAAGTACAATAGTTCTCTTTCTCTTGTATTTCCTGATTGTGAGGCTGGATGTCTTCTTGAGCCTCTTATATGGGATCTTCACTTGTGCTTGTAGGGAAAGCTTGAGGATTTTCTAATGTTTCCTGATCTTCTTCTGTCTCAAACAATTCCTCATGATTAATATGACACTTAGTTTGGATACAAGGCTCATGAGTTGTTTTTTCTACATTATCAGGATGCCACTCTTCTTGTGTAATTTGAGATGGGTTATAATCTAGAGGGGGAGTTCTTATATGTGTTGGTTCTCCTTCCACATCAGATTCTGCGTTTTCTAAGTGGCTACTTGTTTCCTCAAAGCACTGCCCACTATAAGTATTTGAAATTTGGTCATGAAGTTCCCTTAATAGAATAGTACAAGATATAGGTAGGCAATCAGGAATTTCTGGACAACCTTCGTCATCATCTTCTATAAAGTCTTGATTATCACACATGTCTTGCTCATTGTCTAGATCTCATAGAGGTTGAGTTTGTTCTTGATTTAGAAAAAGCATGGGCTGCTCGAGATCATCGATATTTAAATTAGCCTCATACCTCTCCATTATTTTTCCAAACATGTAAAACAATGTGTCTAGTTTAGCTTCTCTGTCTATACTTGATTCCATGTTTGTAATAAAGAGGTCATTGTATCCTTTCAACCAGTTCAAAGTCTTCTGCCAGTGGATTCATTAGGTCTTTAGGGATTTTGGAGTCGCCAGGTGGAATATTTTGAACTTTTTTGTCCACCAACAGCATGATTGGGTTTGCTCAATGCATTCCCAGGGCAGTTTACAAGGACTAGTAAAGCAATAGACCTACTGGAGGCCAGTGGAGTCGCCAGGTGGAAGTTTTAGCTCCCTTGGAGGTAAAATGTTCTATGGTCCACCACCAAAGTTTATTATGAAGCCAATCTGAAATGTTTTTGGCCTTTCTGAGTTTTATGTGGTTATTTAAGGACTTACTGAGTCTACAAGAGTTTGCTAGACTATTATGTACTCAGTAGGTCCCACCGTGATCGCCATTATGTTGGTGCGAGTGGTGGGATAAGTCCACAGGGTGTTCTTTTAACGCAGGGACTTCTGAATGTTCAGAGATGTGTATGTTTAGTACTTCTTTCATAAGGTCCCACCATGATCTCCATTATGTTGGTGTGAGCGGTGGGATAAGTCCACAGGGTGATCTTTTAATACAGGGACTTCTGAATGTTCAGAGATGTGTATGTTTAGTACTTATTTTAGAAGGTCCCACCATGATCGCCATTATGTTGGGGTCCTGTGATTTGGCAGATTGGCATGTCAAGTGACAAGGCAACATGCAAACCAAGCTTTAGAGCTCTAGGATCTAGCCCTCCTAGTCTCAGAGAGGGATCTCTCAATATTTTTATAAGGATGTGTCTTGAAAGTTTTAGTAGTTGATTTTAGGCTAGTTATGAAATGCAAGGTTGTTTGTTTTTTTTGGTTGGACAAATATGTTTCATGCAGTATAGATAGAGCATGGGAATCTACAAGCCATTTGGCAATGGAGTCATGTGAAAATCCAAATATTTTTTATTGATAAGGAAGGGAAACCAGAGGGAAAATCTAACTTGGTCAAGGATCTATTGAATAATATAGGTGAAATGAGGTGAACATTAAGGACTAAGAATGAAAAGAAAAATAAACCCTATCACAATGACGAAAGAATTAAAGAACACCCTGGCTTTGTAGCAGCTCACCGAGTGCGCGACTTAATTGATTACAAACACTCAAAGAAGAGAGAAATGCGTACTAAACCCTCTGACAATGATTCTCTGTGGAAGGATTTGGGGAATGCCCATTTTGTACCACTGCTTTGGACTTAGTCAACATAATACTGGAAATAGCCTAGATAGAGACAGCAAGATTAACTTTTCGTAATGAATTAGGATTCTTAGAACGCCCTATTTTCTCCATAAGTGTTCACCGTTAGAGAGCTTAATCAACAAAGACATAAAATTTTCATTCAAAGAAGAGGGAATGCCTTAGACATCTAGGACTGCAATTATAGGGACCTTTAACACAATAATTACAATAGTTAACAGAGGGTATGATTGAAACAAGCCTCTATGTCAAACTACAAGCATTAATAATTAAAGGGAGATTTAAGATACAACATTCAGTGGCAAAGAAAGAGGGAACGCCTAAAAAATATTTAGCATAACTGAATTAACCATTTATGAAATAAAACAAACTGAATATTCAAGAGAGCTGTCAAACTACCCTGTCACGTTCAGTAGTAGAAAACATATAAACATTGAAGGATAAACAGATCAGAGGTGCTTCTAAGATACATTTCTCTGCCTAAATTTTTTATCCTACTGTAAGTCAAAACATAATGGAATAAAGTGATAAACAAGGAATAACATTAACAATAAGAGATTACTTCACCAAAACCAGGCTTAGGGATCCAATGGTCCAACCTTCTTCATTCAACAGAGAAAACAGAGACTTCCACACTCCTTCAGAACACCAATGCTTCTTCAAAGTAGAAATCTATGTATTACTTTTGAAATCACCAAATGCCAACCTTTTACAATGATACTTCAAAGAGTATTTATAGGAAAAATGAGGAAAAGTAGGTAAAGAAGGTTTTAATGATCATCAGAGATAGGAGAGGGCATTCTAATGCTCCATTCTAAGTCATAAACATAACATTAAATCCTAGACAGACTTGGTGACCTCGTTACTTGTTGAGGTCCCTTTGACATGACAGAAAACACCCTACAGAGTGTCCTCTAGGAGGAAATACTATTTGCAGTGGTATTTTTATCTACTATGGAGTGAGTTAAGTGGAAGAATGGGCTTTGAGGACTCCCATCTAAATAATTGTTTCTGACATTTTGTAGTAGCTTCTTTGGTGTAATAACTACTTGGCAGGCTTTTGAGCATGGAGATGGGTTATGTCTATGTCATTCAATAACTGCTCTGTTCCTTTGTACTTCGATCTATTTTGGCTCTGTTTATTCTTTCACTCTGCTGATTGCTAGAACTGCTTTTGTACTGATGCCTTCAAAGGTTTTATTAATCTTCTATGCCTTTTTTTTCCACCACTGGATACGTGATCCTCATCTTTCCGAGTGTTCTGTGTACAGGTGGAGGGTTTCGCTGTGTTGGAGGGTTGCTGAGGGTTCATGGATCTGATCCATTAATTGACACGACGTCACCTTCTGTTTTGGTCACCTTGACATTGATTCTTGGCCCTGATATTATTATCTGAGCCTTTGTGTCACCTTCGTGACTGTAGGAAAAATTGTTAATAGAGTTACTCTTTTAAACCTGCAAACACATAAAAACTCGTTATGAAATCCTACAGGCTTGATTTAGACTACTTGTAGAGGCCCTTGGGTGGTCGAGGAGCAGTGAGGAGGTGGTGCATGCAGCGGAAAAATGGAAGAAACCCTGGTAGAGCAGCTGACCAGGTCCGATGGAGGTCTGAGTGCGAAAGGGGACGTGGGCCGTTAGATCAGGACGATATACGATGGGGATCTATCGATGAGAGTTTCAGGAGAGAGATGGGAGGAAAATGAATTGAGATGGCGATATAACATGGACCATGCGATCTCAAAGATCGACGGCTGGGATTAAAACTGAAAGAGACGTTGCGGAGGGCAGCAGTATGGCGAAAAACCGGGAATGGTTTTTGCATATAAAAATGGGGGGAGGTGGTAATTTACATTTGGAATGTGATTCCATACATCAGGCGACACGTGGATTCTTAAAACCGCCTATTTTCCAAAATTACGGAGCATTAAACATCGAGTGTAAATATTTTGTGAAAAGGAGCTTGAGTTGTCGGATTGTACGGTGTTGATAGGACGGTGTGGGAGAAGCGCTATATAAGGCTAGATGCACTGGCGAAAGGACGCGGGGTCCATTTCTAAGTTCAATGCGAGCCGTTAGATTAGGGGAATGGATGGTTGCGATCTCATCGGTGAAATGATTCAAGAGCTGATGGACGGAAAGAAAATTGGCGATGCGATGGGATGCTAGCCATTGGATCAGAATAGAGATCCACGGTCATGATTAATCAGCGAGCGCAATGGTGAAGGGCTTATGAGCGGAGCACGATTGAATCTTGGCCATCGGTTCTTGTGGATTTGACGATCGAGATTAAATTGGAGGATCGAAGGAGATGGGGAAAAGAACAAAGGGAATCAACGTTTTGCGATTGTGATGGTGGGGGCCAATCATAAGGCAAAGAAGTGGTTCTGTGGAAGTGGAAGGACCAAAGGCGAAAGAAAAGGTGCTTATCGCTTCGAAAGTTTAGAAAACTAAAGGAACGACTAGGGAAAGAAACTCCGATTGCGATGAGCGATGGGGATTAGTGCCTGGTCCTAGGCGCTGGGTCATATGCGGAGAAAAGGGCTAAGGGCTAAGCTGAAAGGGCTTAAGGCCTAAATGTAAAATGAATATTTTCAAGGATTTTAAAGGGTTTTTTGAGGGATTTGGAGGTTCTAATAGCGGTAAAGACGGGGTTTCAAACCTTATAAAGGGGGTTTCACAAGGATTGAAGGGGATTTGAGGCCTTTAGAGGCTAAATGGAGGGTTGAAAGATGAAAGAAGGCTTTATAAAAATGGGGGGGAAAAAGTGGAAATAGGCAGTTTCAGAGGCCTTTTGGAATAGCTTTCTTCGGTGAATCAGCATGGTTTTAAGATGGAAACAGTAGTGAAGATTAATTCAAGGGATAAGGAATCATCATAAGACTTCAAAGATGATTGATTTTCAAAGGAAATATATCTCTTGAAGGCTTGAAAAACAAATTTAGCCACCACCAGGTATATCAGAATTTATAGGTGGCTAACATGACTCTCAATAACTAATCATTCTCTCCTTTCTTCCCCTCTCATGGCTTACATAAGGAATATATATAGTTTCCCCTCACCCACTCTCCAACAAAGAGCATTAAGTACAAATCCCACAACTGTAGGGCCTACTTAAAAGGAAGGAAAAACAAGATCATGAAAGTAGGATTTCCAACTATCTCAGGCTCATAATTGGGAAAAGTTTCAAAACCACCTAAAGACTCTTCAATCATTCCCTTGATTCTCTCAACCTATAATTGGGAAAAATAGAGAATTTGTGTGAGGTGGTTTCTCACATAAAAACCAATTTCCCTAATTACATTAAATGAATAATATGTGAGACAAATTTTCTCTCACAAATATTAATCATTTATATCAAAAGTGAATAATAATGCATGGGATTAATAAGGGCTCATAAAATGCATAATTAAATGCATGAGCATAATTTCACCCACTTAAACACTTTGTCACCAACTTAAAATCAACATGGTGCAAAGCTCTTTCACATGCAAAGATCCTTTCACATCAATAGGGAGCTCAAAAATCTCACTATTAAAGATAAATTTCCCATCCCCGTCATTGATGAATTGTTCGATGAATTACATGGAGAAATTTACTTCACCAATTTGGATCTTCGTTCAGGATATCATCAAATTAGAATGAATAATGAAGACATTCTGAAAACAACATTTAGAACTCATGGAGGTCATTATGAATTTTTGGTCATGCCTTTTGGCCTTACTAATGCACCTTCCACATTTCAAGGTTTGATGAATTCATTTTCAAACCCTTCCTTAGAAAATTTTGTTACAACAAGTCTTGGAAGGATCATGTTCAACATGTTGACAGGGTGCTCAAACTATTGAAGGAGAAATAATTATATGCAAACACCTCCAAATGTTTCTTTGGTGTACAGGAGGTGGAATATTTGGGTCATATTGTATCTCATGAGGGTGTTGAGGTATACCCTAACAAAATTAAATCCATTAAGGAATGGAAAACCCCCACAACCATAAAGAATCTTCGAGGATTTCTTCGGTTGACAGGGTATTATCACAAGTTTGTTAAGAATTATGGGAGAATATCAACACCTCTAACATCATTACTACAGAAAGGTGCATTTTCTTTGAATCGAGAAGAAACTAAGGGCTTTGAATATCTTAAAGAGGAAATATGTGAAGCACTGGCCTTAGCTACACCAGACTTCACAAAAACCTTTATTATGGAATGTGATTCCTAAGGAAATGGATTTGGTGTGGTTTAAATGCAATAAGGAATACCCCTTTCTTTTGAAAGTCATCTAATCAAAGGAAAATATTTAAATAAACCTATTTATGAGAAGAAAATGTTGGCAATACTACATGCACTAAAGAAATGTCAACCTTACCTACTGGGAAGACACTTCAAGGTAAAAACAGATCATGATAGTCTTAAATACTTTTTGGAACAAAGATTTTGTTCAAAAGAGAAAAAAAATGGGTCACAAAGATGTTGGGTTCTAAATTTGAAATCATCTACAAAGAAGGGAGGAAATATGTTATTGTAGTTGCACTCTCAAGAAAGGAAGAGGATGTGGAAGCATTTCTTTGTGTCATTTCTATTATCCAAACTGAGTGGATAAACAAAGCAAGGGATGAATGGAAGAATGATGAAGAGGTGTGGACACTCATTAAAAAGTTGCAACAATATCCCCGTACATATGATACATTTATTTGGAAAAATTATTCATTATGGTTCAAAGATCGCTTATATATTTATGAGAATTCCCAAATCAAACGAAAGATTCTTTTGGAATTTCACACTTCTCCCTTAGGAGGGAACTTAGGATTTAAAAAAAATTACCATAGGGTCAACAAGGATTTTTTTTGGGATGGCCTTAAGTCTGATATTCAAAATTTTGTGGTGGAACGTTTGGTTTCCAAATAAAATAAAGTGGAGAAAATTAAGACCTTGGGTTTGTTACAACCTTTATCCAATCCAAGTCAACATTGGGAGGAGGCTTCAATGGATTTTATCACATGTTTACCCAAGTCCAAATTAAATAGTGTTATCATGGTGGTAGTTGATAGCCTTACCAAGTATACACACTTTTGTGCATTATCTCATCCATTTAGATTCAGTACAATTGCTATTGAATTTATGGAAATAATTCGAAATCTACATGGAAACCCAAAGATTATTGTAAGCGACATAGATCCCATTTTCACTATAAATTTTTGGATGTAATTATTTTCTTGTGTCGGTACTCAATTAGCTCATAACTCATCTTATCATCCTCAATCTGATGGGAAAACTAAGATAGTGAACAAATTTTTGGAAGGATATCTTCGTTGGTTTGTATCTAATAAAAAGATGCAATGGGTAAAGTGTTTACATTTGTTTGAATGGTGGTATGACACTTTCTTCCATACTACATCAAAAATGACCCCATTTATGGAACTTTATGGATATCATCCATCGTCCATCACATCATCTTTAAGAGAAAATTCTAAGGTTCAAGCAGGGGAAGATCACATCGACCATCAACAACAAGTTCTCCAATTCCTAAAGGATAACCTCGATTTGGTGTAGAATTGAATGAAACAACAGGCAGATGAACATCGCAGTGAAATAAGTTTTGATGTTGGCGACTTGGTATTTTTACAGCTACAACCATACAAACAAATTTCCCTCAAGCAAGCTAATAAGGATAATAAATTACCACCAAAGTATTATGGGCTTTACCAGGTGTTGCAAAATATTAGTACTATGGCATACAAATTGGAGCTTAGTACATATTCCCAAGTGCACCCAGTTTTCCATGTTTCATGGTTAAAGAAGGTTATAGGTGAGAAGTTCCCAGTTCAAACAATATTTCCAGAACTTGACGAGGAAGGAAAAATCATATTAGAACCTGAAGCAGTCACAGAAAAAATAACTCGACAACTACGAAATCAATCAATTTCAGAGTATCTCATCAAGTGGAAGAAATTACTCGCTTAATATTCCACATGGGAGGATGAGAATTTTATGCAGAAGCATTCAGAACTACTCAAGCGTTAAGGAAAACATTTTTTTGAAGGAGAGGGTTATACTAGGTCCCTATAATACTAGTGTATCCCCTTATTTTTATTGTTAGTGTAGCCCCCTTATTTTTTTTGTTGTGCCCATGTAGTCCCCATATTGTTATTATTATGCCCCATAGAAGCCCATTATTGTTTTTATTGCACCCTTACATTATTATTGTTATGTCGGCCATGATTATATTGTGACCCCTTAGACTCCTATATATAGAAAGTAGGTTTTGTGATTTGAATCATCCAAGAATTGTTCATTTATGTAATGTAAATGATGTTGCACCCTCGAAGAGGTTTATTTCTAAGTCGTTGATCTATCTTTTCTTCTATTTTGTGAGTTGGTTTCATAGCATTAAGAAATATCGGTTAGCACTTAATAAGTTAAAACATACCAATTTGAGATGAGAGGTTGTGGGTGCAAGTCTTATAGACCCTTATAGGGTTAAGATTAATTGTTGTATTCTAATGACATTTTCCCAATTTTTAATTCTCCAAATGTGAGGAGACATTTGGAGGGTTTCCCAAGGAATTTTTTCATTGATTAGATCTTATTAAGAAAAACGTTTTTTTACTATTAATTACACTATTTTAAGGTAGAAAATATAGTTTGTATCGATAATCTCTAGGCGTTTTAGTAAAGGACTATAAAACACTCAAAGGTAGAAAATATAGTTTGTATCGATAATCTCTAGGCGTTTTAGTAAAGGACTATAAAACACTCAAAATAAAGTTCACCATTGCCAAAACACTTGACTACAGAGAGCCACAATAACATTATGTTCAAAACAACAAAAATAACAAAGTGCATAAGTTGAGGGTAAGAAATAACAACATTAATGGGTATGAGTCATTGTGATCATTAGGGGTTGAACCTTGAGTAATCGCTAGAGACGAATTATCCATGGGTTGATTCCATTAGCCTCTTTAAGAGGATCAGGATTCTTATAGATGACCAATATCAATGTTTAAATTTGTTTATCATTCTTAGTCAAGACAAGAGGTTAGTTACACTATTGCTGACAAGCCTTTTTTCACTTCTATCTAATTGCATTACCAGGGTTGAGATGAGTTAGTGGTTCTAGCTAGCTTTCAAGCATGGTATAATGCAACCCACTCTAAAATTCCAACAACCATTGCAAGTGGTCAGTTTCCATGCATATATCATGTGCATCTATTAAAAATGCAATTACAGTTTGGCACAAGTTAAGGCATTGTTATAACATGAGAAAGTCCACGAATATTATTTTTCATTAAATAACATATCATTAATTTTCTTTCATTTTAAAGCAAACCTCCTCACTGACAATCAGGTAGAGTGAAATTCAAGAGCTTAAGGGAGGAAATTGCATAGAAAAGTAGCCTTGTATGAGATGGAGTTAGGGAGATAATATTGACACGAGGTTTGGAGCCAAGCTTAGTGAAACTTGGTTGGGGAAAAAAACCAAAAAAATATGCTTTATATTCTTAGCTCACCCACAATAGGGGAAATGAGGGCTTTATAACTCCAAGTAAATTAACCTTTTGTCCATTGGTAGATCTCCCGAAATTATAACCTAAGAAAGAGAGCTTGTTTCATCAACAAGTTTAGTTTCTAGATACTCCTCAATTGAAAAATTAAGTCAATATATTATAGGTATTGGGTTGGGGGTTCGCAAGTTACAAGGAGGTTTATAGGTACTGGGAGTTATAAAAATTGGTATCCAATAAAATTTAGCGATATATCCTAGTAAAAATAAGGGTTTTTAATTAAAAATATGTATTCGGATGTGCTATAAGATAAAATTAGGATTTTTTTAATTGAAAATATGTATTGGGAGGTGGTATAACATAAAATATTTTGGAATATATTTATCAATATTTAATGAAATTATGTGTATTATTTAATATCCCATGAATGTACATATTATGTTGTAGGTCCATTAAGTAAAGAACTCATGATTGGAATAACCATGTTTTTTCTTTAATTTTTTGGTGCTAAATCTAGTTCAAGCAACCATCCAACTAAAGGTTGAAATAGATCCATTTGTATCTTGAATTGGCATATGTGTGTGTGTGTGTGTGTGTGTGTAGTTTCATATTGAGGCTTAGGTATTGAGAGGCATAGCTTGGGGATAATATTACTCGAGATAACATCCTAAACAAGTAACAAGATACAATTGTTTAAGTTGTACAACTTGAATTTATGCCTAACTTCCTATGAGGTGACACTCTCCATTGTTTTGCTATCAATTAAGTATTTATCCATTTACATAACTCCTTTAAACAAATATAGGGTCGAGAACCATGTTAACACAAAAATCAATGGTCTTTCTTAAAAACTAGGGATGATTTCCATTGACGATGATCATTGAAAGAAAACCCAAAATGAAATGGAGGTTCTCCACATGAGAGGAAGGACATCATAGCTTCCCAACCCTTCCACATTCTTTCAATAACATGGGCCAACAACCTTCCCCTGAATTAGCATGACCACCAAAGTTTGGAAAGTAAAATTCCACAGAGATGTCTTTCCCTAAGGATTCCCTTCACTAATATGATGCATTAGAAAGACATTACATGATTCTTCTCTATTTACAAAGCACACCACCTATTCCACACAAAAAATTTATCCTTAAATCCTAGTTTTAATGATACCCAGACGACCATGTTCATGAAAAATTAAAGAAAGATACCAATTAACTCTATGAAAGCCTTTGTCATTAGAGTTACTAGGGCACATGAAGTTACAAAGGGACTTTTTCAAGTGTTGATAGAGTAGGTTGCAGGGAACCCAATTTCCAGATGTTGATAGACTAGGTTAGAGGGAACCCAATTTCGAGATGTTGATAGACTAGGTTGGAGGGAACCCAATTGTGGGAACAATAAACATGGATCATTGTTGTAACACCTCATGTTTAGGCATCCTAATTCGTTTCCTTATCATAATGGATAGTGGTTTCATTATCATTGCATACTTATTTTGGATTTTGGATGTTATCTTTTTTCTAAAGATTCATTTTGAACCTTCATGTTGTTTAGCTACAATATTATGTTTTGTATATATTGTTATTTTGATATTATATTATTGTGATATGAATGTATACATTGGGATGTTTATAGCCAATGATTGAAATATATATTGATGATCCACATTTTTTTATGACTTTATGGTTTGGTGTAAGTATTGTGATGTTCTTTTGATTAACTAATATTTGTTGTAGATTTTTGTTTCTTAAGATCCATAATGACTTGTCTTAGACATTGGAAGCAACCCAAAATAACAATAATTGTGTGCTGGAAACTGAACCCAATGGAAAGGATTTGTGCCCAATGGGGATTACTCATGTAGAGGAATGTACCTTGTGATACTTGATAAGGAAAATATTGATCCAAAACACTCAAAATATGCCCCCTAAGTTGATTTAGGGTGAAAGGTCTAAGGGGGGATGATCTAATTCATTAACTACCTATTTTATGAACTTAATAATTTTATCCCTAAGCTCTAAGCATTTTTATGTGTGGTAAATAATATTGGAAGGGGGATGGTAAAACCAAAATACTTTCTTGGTAGTATTTTTACCCCGAACCTCAGTTTTTTCCTCAAACATTTTTAGATGTGGCAAATAATATTGGAATGTGGGAAGGTTTGAGAAAGGGGGAGTGATCATTGATTTGTGATCTCAAGTAAAAGATTGGAAATTTCTCCAACATTATGTTACTGGATAGGAAGAGGATAGGGTTGTACTTAGCCTAAGGGGGGGTGCTAAGGCCCAACATGGAGCCTAACACTAATTTCCAAAGGGTTCTCAACCACATAATCTTTATGTTTGGTTGGAAAGTGATTTGGATTTTATAGAGAAATTAGATAAATTTTCCCTATATGCTCATTGCTTTTAAGCCTTACTTAAGGATATTTCCTATTTTTAAATATTGTATTTGTTGGGTGTGATTTCCTCCACATTGATGTTTTTGCAATGAAACATTAGTTAGCACATAAAAATATGGGTACACAATAAGCATGCAACTAAGTTATAATATATTCTATATATTAATTGCTTTCAATATTTTAGAGGCGATTTCCACTTAGTGGAAACTCTCTCAATAGATTTGTGCTATTACAAAGTGGTATTGAAAGGTTTCCATTAACCTATAGGGACAGATGTCTTTAGAAATTAAATGAGTTAAATAAACTTAAATTCCATGTAGAAAAAAACCAATTAAATTTAGAAAAATTATGGCAAAACATTTCCTAACCATAAAAAAATATCAATTTCTATATTTAATTTATTTTTAAAAATTTTCTACTTTTATTTTATTCAATTACTTATAAGCAATAAATTAATTTATATTACATAGCTATATTTACTATTAAATTTTACTTTTAATTATTATATTTACATTAATTATAATACCTGTATGGTAACTACCTTGTACCTTGTCACTTTTGTTGGGCTAATTATTGCTTTTATATTTATTCCAAATAAAATATGATTGAATCTTTCAAAGCAGGTCTAAAATTTTTCTCTCTAACAGAGAGAAAAAAAGTCTTATTATACAAGGTAACGACCTTGTACCTCACTTTTGTTGGGCTAATTATTGCTTTTATATTTACTCCAAATAAAATATTGAATCTTTGAAAGCGGGTCTAAATTTTTTCTTCCCACGAGGAAAAACAAAAAATCTAATAAATTGTTAGCAATCAGTTACCAATCAGCAATCAGTGTCGTTATTTTTTGATTTCAAAACATTAACCATATATATCATTCATATTTTTTTATCATACAAAGAAATGAAATCATTATTGTTACATTTTAATTTCAAAAATTAATCATATATAATTTTGACAATGATAAATTGGTAATTTTTTTAGACTAATTTATCATATATTTACTATCTATATATATTGTTATTAATAAAAAGTTAATTAATTCCTTATTAATCTAGTCATCATTGTTGATTATCTTTTGATTTCAAAATATTAACAATATACATCATTTATATTATTTTTTTTACCATGAAAATGTGAAGGACATTGTATTTACCATAAGGAGAAAAGAAATTGTAAAGTATATTGTTATTAATAAAAAGTTAATTAATTCCTTATTAATCTAGTCATCATTGTTGATTATCTTTTGATTTCAAAATATTAACAATATACATCATTTATATTATTTTTTTTACCATGAAAAGGAAAGAAAAGGTGAAAGAAAAGGTGAAGGACATTATTATTAATGGTATGTTAAGTAATTTATTGATAAAATATTTTGACTTTAAAAGATTAACTTTTTATATATATATAATAAATTAGGTAATCAATTAATTTCATAATATTCTCATAGAGGAGAAGGTATATATTAATCATTTAAAGAAGTATATGGAGAATTAAATGGTAAGTTTGTCATATGAATTTGTGCATAATGAGAAGAGACCCCTCTTTCTCTTGTTGACATTCCCATTGTGTCTTAACCACACGATTTTTGAAGTGCAAGAGGTATTTCCACTCAACACTATAGGGTTATGGCTATAAGCTTTGACTTGCTAATACGGAGGAATCAGGTTGTAGGATTGAAGTATGGTCTAGTGATTCTCAATTATCTAAGTTGACTTGTTTCAATTGTATCCATTCTTTGTTAGAACATGAGTAAGTCATCGCCTTTTACTTAATTAGTAAGGAGCGTAGGAAAGGAGAATGTGTCTACTTTCAATTATGGGGAATTTTGGTTGTTTCATTCCCTCAATTTAAGGCATTTAGTTATTCCATGCTTGACTTTGAAATTTCCCTAATAAATTATAGTCTTATAGTGACTATTCCTTTGATTTTGGTTTCAGCCAAAATTTTTTTGCGACCTTATGGGATTAGAATTAGTTACCCCTTGCCATTTTTGATGGATTATCTACTCTTGGGATCTTTCTTATTTCATCAATTCATCTTCAAATTTTTGGTCACTTCCCCATATTCTTATTAGAAAGTGTATCCCTATATGGAATTGTTCTTTTAGAGTCTAGTATTGGGTTATCAATTTCAAGGATCCTGATCGAAAAATAAAGGCAAGTTATTTTAGGCAATGTTGGAATTTTTAGTTTACCATTAAACTTGGATTTTTCTACCATTAAAAATGGACTAGAGGGAGTTGTAGGAGATATTATGGGTGTTGAGAGGACATAGGGATGCTATTCACGGAAAAAAAAGTTTAAGTCTGATAACCACAAGCAAAATTTAGGAACAAAAACAACAAGTTACTACCCAAATTTCTATAATTACAAGTTCATTAGCTCAATTAAAGAGTCAAATTACAATTTTGGAAGCTAAGTGTAACATGCTTAGAAACATTGTCATTAATTTGATGAAATTGGATAATTTAGGAGCATCCAACTAGGTTTAGTATATTAATTATAATTATGAGGGACTAACGGAAGATAAAATAATATGTAATCTAGTAGAGAATGTGGAAATAATCAAACTAGACTTACTCTATGCTAAAGTAACTCTTGATGAGGAAGTTAATTTTCATGACTTTTGTTAAGTTGTTATGTTTTCCAAAGTTATTAGGTACCTAAGCATTTTCTGTAGAATCTACAATTATAAGATATATTGGGAAGTATGGCTTATGAAGTTACATGTAGAGCTATAGGCTATTAGATACTCTTTTTTCAATTGTTTTGTTTAATTTTTTTAAAGCATATATTGTTGGTGTACTCCTGATATGAGCTAGGTTGTAGTTTTTATCTTTTTTCTAAGTTTTTCATGGACCCAGAGATTAGTGACCACTACGTCCACAAAATATTTGTACCTTGCAAACCCACTCGAAGGGATCACTTCCTTCCATCTCAACAACGGATTTTCACCTTGAAAGTGTCGAGAGAATTGAATCGATGACCTCTCAATAGCATACGTGCTTTAATGATAGTTCTCAACTAATTAAGCTAACCCTCAGGGTTGAGAGTTAATTTTTATTTAATATAGATATCAAAAAAAATAAAAAATAAGCATATGTTGAATTAATCTCTTAAACTAAAAAATATTTTTATAACGTCTATTTTATGGAAACCCTAATATGATGCATGGTAGACCCTTGAACTTAGTAAGAAACTGTAAAATTATCCTAGTAATTATGCAAGAATGGAAAACCACAAACTTGAGAGCGATGGACATGTAGTGCTACAAATCCAAGTTACATCATTAGAAGACTTTCCTTCCAAAGCCTCCACCTCTTTATATCTACAAGAGAAGGTACTAGAAGGTTATATATAGCCAATATATTGAGCAGACAACCACATTACCCTATTTGGAGGGAAGAACACTTATCAAATTACATCAAGAAGGAAGTAGAGATGCAAAAATCAAACCCATCAAAGTTTACAAAGGAGTAAAGACATCATAGACACACAATTGTAGACCTAAATGTCAAGTTAAACAAGGAAGAAAACTTAGCCATGTTCACTAATCCTAATGGATGCCACAATTTCAAAAGAGAACTTTGAACCCAAATTAAAGAGATACTCATAATAAACAAAATAATTAAAAAAATAATCATAATAAACAAAACTAGAATGGAAAATTACTTGTAAAATTATTTCCAAAATTATGAGAAAAATCCATTAAGGTTTTACTAAATAAGTTATCACCATTAAAAAAAAAAAAACATACAAAAACCACAAATTTCCACGCCAACGAATGAGAAAAAGCTTAGTTTGACCACAAAATCATTAAAACTAACACAATGAAAGAGATAATGAACTGAGTTAACTAACTTTAAACCTTTCACGAAATATTTATTTGAATATGGTGGAGAGACCTAAAACATGTAACACGAGTTTGAAGCATTATAAGTTTTGTTCACATTATAGGTTAAATGGTGTACATGCATAATTAACATACCCCAAAATACCCCAAAATATAGGGAAAGGAAACATCAAAGTGAATCACGATGTGTTTGCAGATAAGAGACGTGCCTTAGATGCTTAATGAATAACTAAGATGATGTTTTAGAGATGTTATTTACAATGATTGAAATTTTTTTCTGGAATTTTGGACATGTGAATTACAATGATTTACTCTCTTTTTTCCTCCAACTTTGGTAATGGAAATCTATGGAAAAAACACTTTAAAGGAACCCATGATCCTAATTAATTACAAAACAAATATCAAAAAATGTTGAGTCAAAATTTTGAATTTTCAAATGATTAGGCTTTGAAATTTTAATTTAGATAGTTGAATATACTATAATTTCAAATCACTTTCTCCGCTCCTATCTTTGAGAGTGGGTGTGGAGGGGGCCAATTGAAAATCTTTGGTGACTTTGACCACATATAAAAACCTTTTCATAACATGATTTTTTAGCTAAATGACATTTGTAAGTTACCATATTTACTCTTTCAAAAAATAAAAATAGGATAAAATTACTACTTAACTAAAGATTTGGTAACTAAAGTCATACTGTAATTTAAGTTTACATTAGAAAAACTAAAATCCATAATCAATCGTTCCCCTTTATCTTCAAGGTTAAAGCATTTCCTTAAGCATGTGTTACCATGTTCAAAACCAAAAGTTCCTACCTTCATAAATAACATAGAAGATATCACCAATTGACAAATTCTAATATAATAGAATGGTGAAAGGTCTTAAGCTAATGATAAAGTATATAATCTATATACCAAAGTGAATGATAGAAACTAATGCTCCTCAAATGTCATAAATAGAAATAATATAAAAAAATAGAAATAAATTTTCATATAAAAACATCATGAACAAAACCACTATATTGAAATAACATCTTAGTTAAATTGATAAAAGAAAATTATTTTTAACCTATTTTCATAAATTAATGATTGAATATTTGAAATATCTACATATGAAGTCACAAATCCCACTAATTAAAAAAAAAAGTATGCAGCTCACCCAAAGCATGGAGAATTATGATGAAACCAATATGATTTTCATATTTAGCTAATTTTATAAACAACTTTGGCTTCGTATGAAGGACAACTACACTAATAAGAATTATTGGATTTGGAATTTAGGACAATGCCATTTTATTTTTGAATCACAAATATTAGATGTGTATAAACATGAAAAACCTTATTACTAAGCTGCATATAACCTCAATATACATCCAAAGTTTACATATAACCTCACAAAAATCAACAACAAAAATGTATATTCATACATATCCAACATCATCCATCACTGTGCTAAAATGAATCTTCACTTTCTCATAGTCATGATCATGGAGAAAATGGGATTTTTAAACATTGTATACTTTATTAGTTCCTGCCTCCACCAGGACTATAGCAATCGTTTGGGCGTTGACCAACGATTAGTTCATATTTTGAACAAAATATTTTCCTCAAATTTTTCTCTTTAACCAAAGTTTAGGATGGGAAATTTTCCATGGTTAAATTTATAACCAAAGTTTTGATTTTACCCTCTTATTGCAAACTTGACGTGCCTCGATGTTATCTTAGCTGGGCCAAGTTATCCAAAGTTTTTTTTAAATAAAGGTTGGGAAGTTTTTTCTATCCTTTTTTTTAAAAAATTGAGCAAGTGTTTTTTGGGTCAAATTATTTTATCCAACTTGGGATTATATTGACGAGAAATATCAAGTAACGTCTATTTAAAATTTATAATCCTGGTTCACTATATATTCAAAATATGCTCTAAGTTAGGTTTCTTAAATGTTGTTGAAATCAATTTCAAACATGCTAGTTTCAAATTTTTGCTATAATTGTTTTTGGAATGTTTCAAATCATGAAATTTTGAGGTTAAAAGGCAAGATTGCTAGTACCTAAGATAGAAATTTTAGAATATGTTTTGTTATACATTTAGAGATATGCTATGCTTTAATGATATTGGGGTTCATGAATTCTCTTTAAATTAGTTTCAAATAGGTAAGTTAGGCATTTCCACTATAATTTATTTTTAAGGATGTTTCAAATTTTGAACTTATGAGGAGATAAATGAGACGTCTCTAGGTAATTGTGATAAAAAATCCAAACTTTAGTTTGTTATAATTTCATAAATATGCCCTGTGTATGTGAGGTTTTATGAATGGTCCTTAAATTAGTTTCAAATAGATGTGCTTGGTAATTTTTCTATTACTTTTTTTCTAGGACTTTTCAACTTATAAAATTTTCAGAGATATTAGGAGACATATAGAAGTACCTCAAGTAAAATTTCATATTTATATTTGAAGAATTGGACATGTGGTATGCTATGCAAGTTTCCTCTTGGAAAGAGGCAAAAAATTAACAGATTTTTGGAAAGTTGTCATAACTTTCACTTGGAACATTACAATCAGGTTAGACATGTAGAATTGTAGAGAATACATATCAAAATACGTTTTTGTTCACCATGGTAAATCGACAACTCGTTGGATTAATTTAGGCAAGGCCCATTTTTAAATCTATCAATTAACACTATAACACCAAGAGTATATCCAACAACCCATATGCTAGATGTAGCAGGAGTTTGTGACTTAGAAATATTTGAGACTCCATGAAGGTGGGGGAGCCTACTCCTTGATCCTTATCACAATGTGCCAAAGATGTACCACGTGGGACATGAAACCTGGTGGATTTGAAACCAAAGTTTGAGATTCAAAATGGCTCAACCTATAATAACCTCCCTGAACAAATTCAATGGTGACTATGTAATAACTCTTGAGGACATATAAGACATAATGGTGAAATTATATTTTTATTTTCCCTCTAAGCCTCAGCCTTGTTTCCAAGGATCCATCCTCAAAACCATAATAGACATCCAAAAGTTGGTAAAAAAAAACCACAACTCAACTCTTATGCAAGCAATTAATCTAGAAGAAGTACAAAAAGATTTTCATTAGATGGCAGATGGAAAATCATCTAGGTGAGATGGATTCAAAGTTTCCTTCTTCAAGCACGACTCACATTTCCCTCTCCAAGAGTTTTTGGAGATAATAGTTGAGTCTCAGGTCAACAGGAGCATTCTCTTAGCTCCCAACACAATCTTTATAAACTTGTCCCCAAAGGAAGAGAATGTGGAATGCCTAGGTACATTTTGTCCTATAGCCTTATGCACTATCATTTACAAGCCAATCTTGAAAGTTGTAGGCAACCAACTCAAACCGATCCTACCCCTTCTCATATATCCTAAACAATCATACTATGTGGAAAGTTAGAAAATCCTAGATGGTATTATCCTTTCCCACAAAACCATCCATTCCCTCAAAATTTTGAAGAAACCTAATATGATTCTTAATCTATACCTATCTAATTCCTTTGAAAAACCAAATTGGGTATACATGGAAAGTACTCTATGAGCTTTTGGGTTCACAAAAAATTGGATCTCATGGGTTATGTCCTTGGTCACCTCTATATTCATCACTATCCTCATCAATGTTTCACCCTTGAACATGTTTCAACCCTCAAGAGGCATCAAATAGGGCGACCTCCTCTCCCCCTTTTTCTTTATCCTCATGGATGACGGGCTAGAAAATAAAATAGAAGATGCCACTAAAAATGGAGCTCTAAAATATCCATCGCTTCATGAAAATTCTACTATGACTGACTATTGAATCCTTTATGACACTCTCCTCATAAACCACCCCTATCTCAAGGAAGCCAAAGCCATAAAAAAAAATCTTGATTTTTTATCGTAGGCCTTGGGCACTACCATCAATAGGGTTAAATCTATAATATTCTTCTTCAATAATCCCATAATAACTCACAAGAGTATCTCCAAGATCCTGGGCTTCTCAATCTCTAAACTCCCTTCAAAATATCTAGGGGCTCCCCTCACTGACTCAACCATCATGTGCCTCTCATGGAGAGACCTCATCAATAAGCTTAATCAATTCCTAGCTAGTTGGAGCTTTCATGATTTAAACATCATTGAAAAACTCATCCTCCTGAAACATGTGCTCCGATATCTTCCCATCTACTTTTTCTATGATCTAAAAGCACCGAAATGGGTTTTAAAAAGTATAAGGAATATCAAAAGAATATTCTTATGGGATGGCAAGCACCTCAAGTAGAAATGGCCTCTAGTGAAATGGAAAATGCTCTACCTAAACAAGGAAGAAGGTGTCCTTGATGGACTAAAGGTTCCTGAAATATCCAATAGTGTCATAGATGCTAAGTTATAATGGCAATGAATCAATTAATCTGTGAAGCCCTGGGCAGACTTATGGCATATGAAACATGCTTACACCCAAACTAAATAGAATCTAGTCCTCATATCATCCACTCCATATGGATCTTTAAATTGGAATGTTGTTAGATCTAATAAGAATATAGTTCAATCACACTACTTTTGGACATGTGAGTTACAATGATTTATTTTTCTTTTCTCCAACTTTGGTAATGGAAATCTAGGGAAAAAAACATTTTAAAGGAACCCATGATCCCAATTAATTACTAAAGAAAGATCATAAAATGTTGAATCAAAATTTTGAATTTTGAAATGATTAGACTTTGAAATTTTAATTTAGATCGTTGAATATACTATAATTTCAAGTCACTCTCTCTGCTCCTATCTTCGGGAGTGGGTGTGGAGGGGACTAATTGCAAATCTTTGGTGATTTTGGCAACATATAAAAACCATTTCATAACATGATTTCTTAGCTAGAGGACATTTGTAAGTTACCATAATTACTCTTTCAAAAAATATAAATAAAAACTAGAATAATAATACTAGTTAACTCAATATTTTCTAACTGAAGTCATACTGTAATTTAAGTTTTACTAGAAAATAAATCCATAATCACTTGTGCCTTTTACATTCAAGGATGAAGCATTTTTAAGCATGTTTACCATATTGAAAAGAAAATTTTACCCTTCATAACAATATATAAGAGATCACTAATTGGTAAATTCTAATATAATAGAATGGTGAAAGGTCCTAAGCTAATGATAGCACATAAGCTATCTATCAAAGTGAATGATAGAAACCAGTGCTCCTCAAATGTCATATAGAAATAATATGGTCAAAACAGAAATAAATTGTGAAACATCAAGAAAAAACCATTATACTCAAATAACATCTTGATAAAGCAAATTATTTTTAACTTATTTTCTTACAATTTAATGATTAAATGTCTTAAATATCTACATATGAAGTCACAAATCCACTAATTAAAAAAAATTTAATTTAATTTATACTTATCCAAAGTTCAGAGATTTAAGATGTAAAACAAATATGATTTTCATCTTTATGTCAATTTTATAAACAACTTCGGTCAGATGGCTGGACAACTACACTAATAAGAATTAATAGACTTTAATTTAGGACAAGCATATTTATTGAATCACAAATATTAGATGTGTATAAACATGAAAACATTACGATGGTTATATAACTCACTAATATACATCCGTGTTTACATATAATTAACAAACGCTAACAAAAATAAACTCATACATACATATAACCATACATATCCAACATCACTCATCACAAATGGATATACACTTTCACATAGTCATGATCAATAGACAATGAAATTTTAAACAATGTATACTTTATTAGTCTCGCCTTCTCCAAAAGAGGACCATAGCAATCGCTACGCGACCAACCATTAGTTCATCTTTTGAATCTAAATATTTTGTTCAAATTTTTGCTCTTTAACGAAATATGATTTAAATGCATGGTTAAATATTTAACTAATTATTTAATGGTTGTGTCTGAGACACTTTTATTGTTATTTTTAGCGGTTATTTTATCCAAATATTTTTTTAAATAAAGGTTTAAAAGTTTTTTTATCCAAAGTTTTTAAAAATTGAGCAAGTGTTTGTTGGGTCAAATTATTTATCCAACTTGGGATCATATTGGAGGAGAAATATCACAACGCTCATTTAAAATTTATAACCTTGGTTCACTATATATTCAAAAACATGCTCTAAGTTAGGTTTCTTAAATGTTGTTGAAACTGAATTTCAAAACATGCTGTTTCAAATTTTTGCTATAATTGCTTTTGGGATGTTTCAAATCATGAAATTTTGAGGTGCAAAGGCAAGATTACAAAGCCTAAGATAAAATTTTAGAATTTGCTAACATGCATTCAGACATATTATGCTTTAATGATATTAGGTTCATGAATTCTCTTTAAATTAGTCTCAAACAGGTAAGTTTGGCATTTCCACTATAATTTATTTTTAAGGATGTTTCAAATTTTGAAATTATGATGAGATAAAATGAGATGTTCTAGTAATTGTGATAAAACCAAACTTTAGTTTTTTATACTCAGGTATGCCTTATGTATGTGAGGTTTATGAATGGTCCTTACATTAGTTTCAAATAAGTGAGTTTTCATACTTTGCTATTACTTTTTTCTAGGACTTTTTCAACTTGTAAATTTTTCATAGATATTAGGAGACATATAGAAGTACCCCAAGGTTACTTACAATTATATTTAAAGAATTGGACATGTGGTATGCTATAATTCTTATCATGGAAAGAGACAAAAAAATTAGCATATTTTTTGAAAGTTACCATAACTTTCACTTGGAACATTAAAGTCATGTTACACATGTAGAATCACAGAATACATATCAAATACTTTTTTTCATCATGGTAATTCCGTAACTCATTTGAGTAAATTAGGTATGGCCTATGATCAAATCTATCAATTTCCACTATAGCAATAAGAGTATATTCAACAACCATAGTGCTATATGTAGAAGGAATTTATGACTTAGAAAGACTAAAACTCCAGAAGGTGGAGTTTTTCATTTCCGTATCCTTATCATCAAAATAAAGATGTACCTTATGGACACAGAAACTGGTGGATTTGAAACCAAATTCTGAGACCATAAATGGCTCAAACTTATAATAACCCTTAAAAAAACTAATGGTGACTATGTCATAACTTTTTGAGACATATAATATTAATAAGAAGAAATTATTTTTATTTACTCTCTAAGCCTCACTTTGTTTCCAAGGGGAGCCATCTTGAAATCACAATAGACGTCTCGTGCTGGTAACAAAACCATAACTCAACCCTTATGCAAGCAATTAATTCAGAATAAGTCCACAAGTCTTTGTAACAGGCGTGCGATGAAAACTTTCAGAGAGATGGATTCAAAGTTTTTCACACGACTATTTCTCTCCAAGAGGTTTTAGAGATAAGATTTATTCTTAGGTCAATGGGAGTATTATTTTATTCTAACACAAGCTTTATAAACTTGTCTCAAAGGAAGAGACTGAATTTTAGTAACTTGTCCTATAGCCCTATGCAATACTTCTTACGAAATAACTTTGAAAGTTGTAGCTAACCAACTCAAAGTGATCTCATCTTTCATATCTCCTAAACAATTGCTATGTGGAAGGTCAAAAATCATATATGGTATTATCCTTCTCACTAAAACTATCCATTTCGTACCAAGAAAGCTAATAGTTTAACTAATTTCACCACTTCGAAAATAAATTGGCATATAGCATTATGAGATTTTACGATAAAAATCGATCTTCATGTAATATGTCTCGGCTACCCTTATTTCATCATCGCCCTCATCAATGTTCTACCCTTGAACATGTTTCAATCAAGAGGCATCCTTTCCTTTATCTCAATGGATGAAGGGCAAGAACAAATAGAAGATTCCACCAAATAGAGTTTCAAATCACCATTTTTCTTATTAAAATTTACCATCAGACTATTGTATCATTCATGACACCGTTAACCCACTTTATCTCCAAGAAGTCAAAGCCATTGTATGAAATCTTTATTTATCGTAGGTCTTTGGGACATCACTATAAATATGGTTAAATATATAATATTAATTTTAAATAAATTTCTTAATAACTCGCTAAGAGCATTCTAGGATCCCGGATCAGCTCTAAAACTTTCCTTAAAAAATACCTATAGGGATCCCCTCAATCTACTCAACCACGTACACCTTCTCATGGAGAGACCCTACCCAACAAGCTTAATCAATTCCTATTCAGTTGAGCTTTAATTTTTTAAACATCATTTACAACCTCACCCACCGAAACAGGGGATCCAACTTTCCCACTACTTTTTTCTATGATCTAAAAGCATCAAATGGCTTCTAAATAGTATAAGGCACATTAAAAGAATATTCTTATGGGATGGAAAGCACTCAAGTAGAAATGGTCATAGTGAATGAAAACACAATAATGGAATCTAAGGCAAGGTGTCTGATGGACTAAAGGTTCCTAAAATAGCCAATACTGTCATAGATGTTAAGCTATAATGAATCATAAAACTAGCTCCAAAAATAAAGAAAAGAGATATCAATGCCTTACAATAAGCTACTTTAGTGGGGAAATTTCCAATACATTACATGAATGAACACCTGGATGACACAAATTACAAACCTCCTTATATAGGATTCCAACAGCAATGTATCCTAGGGGGTCAATAATGTAATCCAATACCTAACAATAATAATGAAGGGCAACAATAATAACAATATTGAAGTTATGAAGGGTTCAATAATAACAATATGACTATACTAGTATAGGGACCTAATATGCCTTCCTCTTCAAAAGTGTTGTCTCGTCGCCTTGAGTAGCTTTGGGCAAGTTTCTAAGACAAATTTTCATCCTCCTGCAGAATCTTTAGTGGGTAAGTTCTTCCACTTGATGAGACATGCAAATTGATCAATTCCGTAGCCATTTAGTTCTTGATTCCATGACCACTTTCGAGGTCTGGGTTACGATTTTTCTCCTTCTCATGAAGTCTTCTAGCAATATTGTTTGAACCGGGAATATTTTCACCATAACCTTCTTTGCCACGAAACATGGAAAATCGGATGCACTCGTGAATAGCTGTAGTTTCAATTTGTATGCTATAGTACCAATTCGTAACACCTTGTATGACAATAGTATTTTTGGTGATAATTTATTCTTTCAACTTGGATTGAGGACATTTGTTGTATGTTGTAGCTTAAAAATACCCAATCTCCTAGATCAAAACTTTCTTCTCACCGTATCGTTGATCTGCATGTTGTTACATTTGATTTTGGTAGCTAAATTCAAAATATCCTTTAAGAGTTGGAGAAATTCTTGTCATTGGCGATCTTCCAACGCTGAACCTTTGCTTCTTAAAGATGATGTGTGATGGATGGTGGATGATATCCATAAAGCCATAAATGAATATTTTTACACAAGAGTGAAGGAAATGTTATACCACCATTCAATGAGAGGTAAACTACTTGACCATTATGTTTGTTTATCATATGCTGCAGATATCCTTCCAAACATTTATTTACTATCTCGCCTTTTCGACCATCAGATCAGAGATGATAAGATGAGCTGCGAGCTAATCGAAAGAAGAAAACAAGAAAATAACTATTCGCACCTCAAAGAAAATGGGATCTTCTCACGCTTCACAACACCCTCATATTTACGTAGCTTTTAAATTGTGTCCATAAATGTACTAGCAAATCGTATTTTTGCTTTAAAATGGATGAGATAATGCACAAAAGTGTATACTTGTAAGTCTATCAACTACCACCATGATGACACTTTTTCCTTCAACTTAGTAAACCTATGATAAAATCCATGAAATATCCCTTCCAACATTGACCTGAATGTGATAAAGGTTGTAGAAGTCTGTGGGTCTTAATTCTTTCAACTTTATTCTCATGGAAAACCAAACATTCTACCACAAACTTTTTTAACACGTATTTAAGGCCAACTTTCAAAAAATTATTTTCACCCGTGTTTAAAATCCTAAGTGTCCTCCTAAAGTGATGTAATTCAAAGAATATTTTGTTTTAGTTGCTAATTATTACAAAGATATAAGTGATCTTAGTACCATAAAGAATCATTTTCCAACTAAATGTATCAGATGGTATTAGGATCTTTGGTCGCAAATTTTAATGAGTTTCCATACTTTTGTCCTTTCTTCCATTCATCTTTTGCTTCTTGCCATCCAATCAGTTGGATAACAGAATGGCACAAAGAAATACATCCATCTTCATTCTTTCTTGAGAACACATCAACATTAAGCTTCTTTGTAAGATTATTTTAAACAGGAAACTAAACATTTTCAGACCAATATTTTGTCGCTCTTTCCGAAGATAGTCTTTGTTCAAAAGTGTTTAAGACTATCATGATCACTTTTTACCTTGAAGTGTCTTTCAATTAGGTAAGTTCGCCCATTTCTTTAGTGTGCACAGCCTTTGCTAACATTTTCTCATAAATAGGTTTATAAATACTTTTCCTTTGACTGGACAACTTTCAAAAGCAATGGGTCTTTCTTCCGCATTAAAATAGCACCAATTCTATTGCCTTGGGCATTGCCATTCCACAAGAAAGGTTTTTTTGTGTTTGGCATAGCTAAGATCGTGCTAGGTACATTGCCTCTTTAAGATGCTCAGCGTCTTAGTTGCTTCAGAGTCCAAGAAAATGAATCTTTCTTCAATAACACATAGAGGTATTGCCATTTCTCCATAATTTAACAAACCCAGGATAACACCGACTCAAGAAATCAACCTGTTTTTATGGTTGTAGTGGGACTTCTTCATTCCTTAATGGCTTTAATTTGTTAGTATTCACTATAACACCCTGCGGATACAATACGACCCAAATATCTCCACCACTTGTACTCAAAGAAACATTTGGATGTTTTTGCACATAATTGTTTCTCCCAATAGTTTAAGCACCTTGTCGATGTTCAACATGATACTTTCCAAGACCTGGTTGTAGATTTAATATCAATGTACCATAGCACAAATTTTTCTAAGGAAGGGTTTGAAAATGCATCCATCAACCTCGAATGTAGAAGGCATTGGTGGCGTCAAAAGGCATGACCAAAAATTCATAATGACCCTGCGAGTTCAAATGTTGTTTTCGCATTATCTTCAGCCTTTCATTTATTTGATGACATCTCGTAATTTAAGATTCAACTTGCAAATAAATTTTCCATGTAATTCATCCAATAATTCATCAATCACCGTAATGTAAATTTATCTTTAATGGTGAGATTATTTAGCTCTCATAATCCAAAATACAGTGCCATGATCCGTCCTTCTTGTGTACCAATACCAGTAAGAAGAACTTTGACTAGGTTGAATTATACCTCGCTTTCAATATTTTCGAATAATCATACATATTCAATTTTCACTTCTTTTGGACATATGATATTCATATGCCCGATATGTTTGGAGGAACACTTCGGAATCAAATGAATAGCATGATCATGATCACGATCACGAATAGGTGGGACCTTTAGAGTTTCAAACACCTTGGAATGATTGGTTCAAGACTTGTTGGAGATCCGTAAACACATGATTTTGATGTTGGAACTTCTGAAGTGAGCACACTGTGCAATTACGCCTGTTGTTTCTTTCTTTAGAAGCTTATTATGACATTAGGAGATTATTATCTTTTCCTAGCTTCCTTGCACACCGAATTACCTTTTCTAAAAAATATTTCAAGAAAAGTTCTTGAAAATTAAAAGCTACTGTCCCTAAAGATTGCAACTATTGTACCCTAGTACAACATCGCAAGACCTCCCATTGGAATGTAGCATTGGAATATTCACATATTCTATGGCTTGATATTATGCATTTTTCAAGAGCAATTTATAGTTCCTCCATTTGCAACCATCACTTGATATTCGGGCTGGTAGAAAATTCAACTTCCTCGCTACCTTACAATGAATAAAATTAAGGGTGCCACCTTAATCAATCAACACTATTATATTTTTTCTTCGATATGTCCTTCTTATCTTGAGAGTCGAGAGTGGTAATTCCCGCCAATGCATTACACGATATGGTTAGACCTACTTTTCCTCTTTAGGATGGACCGGTGTATATCCTTCTTGTTCATTTTTCTTCTCAATAATTCATAAATAACTTTCTCAACACACCATAGACCTTTAGTGTATTTGCTATCACAACCGTAGCAAAGTCGCTTTTGCTCTTTTTCTTCCAATTGTTGTGGTGTCAACCTTGTAGGTTGTGGAACTAGGCGTAGCAACACTTTATAGAAGTGAGTGTGCTTCCTTGTTGCCACATCATTCTAATTTTTCTTTACAACCTAAATGCCTTCTCTAATGAATCGTGTTCCAAAACGCCAACTTCATGTTTTACGTTATGCTTTAAAGTACCTATGAAGAGATCAATCCGTAACTGGAATACTGGCCACCCTTATATTCAATTCTTGGAAGTCCTCACCGTGCTCCCCACTAAACCCTTTTGTTTGAGATTTATCAACTGGCTAAAGAAGGTGTTGCTCTTTGTATCCTCATAATGCCATCATTTCCTCCGTAAAATTAGACCAAGTGATAATTTTTTTATTTGTTGTGCTTTCATCGTACACTATACAAATGTATTTTGTCTTAAATGTGTTGCAATGCGCATTTCTTTGTGTGTTTTGCACATTATGGAGATCAAAATATTGCTCCATATGTAGTATCCATGTGTTGGTGATCCTTTCCATCAAACTTCCTCATATCCATTTTTGGAATATGGTGTAATTTTCCGCCCAACATTAGAGTTTATGAAGTCACGATTAACATTTATTTTGTTCTCATCATGAAGCTTCTGCATTATACTTTTCACCACTAGGAAACATTTTCATCAACTTTATCAAACCTTCCATGTCCTGCTTTTAGATCATTTCTTCATGTTCCATGTTGTTCATTTTTCACTCCATCTTAGCTTCCATGTCATCCATCTTATATTCCATGCCATCTATCTTAGATTCCATGCCTTTTCAAATCATCTATCTTTCGCCTACCTACTTTTCAAAACATCCATTTCATTTTTCTTTGCGAGAGCTTAAATTTGCACTTGTTTGTAATTTTGATAGATCATGCTGCAATTTTTCATCTTCATGAGTCATAGTAGAGTCAAGGCTTTCAATTAAAAGGAATTATTTATGGAATTTTTTTTAACCCAATACCGACATATATTCTACAATATGCCCTTGGAATCAATTCAAATTTATTCTTCAAACAAGACTTATGCAATTCAAAAATAAACACATTTTTCTTGCTTTTGGAGGAGCTCGATATTGAAATTGGGATTATCTTTGTGATTGCGTATCTTCAATATTCAAAGGTAATCGTAGGTAGTTTTCCGAATTTTCGAATGCTACAAGTCTCACTTGACGGATTCTCTCCAAGGCAAAGTTATGTCCAATCTCCACAATGACCTAATTATGTAACAAGCCAGAGAGCAAACTTGTACGACTTGCCACGTGTCACTATTTCATCTTTTAATGAAATTGATAGCAAAGAAACCAAAGCGTTGTACTTGCGACTAATTTACGACACCTGTGTACCGATGCCTGTGAGAGAAAGCAGTGAAGATTTTCCCACCATCACCTCTTTGAGATGAAATTCGTGAGACCTAAAAAGCACTACCTTTCCATGCATCGTATCTTCCGAAAATGCGAAACCGTTTTTTTCCGAAATTTTGCGATGAGTTTCCCCTCAAGATTTCAGCTTATGCCCTAAAAATTTCAGATTCTCAACCATCGTGAGAAAACATTTATAGCGCAAATTCCATGATGACCCTTAGATTAAATTGAGGAGCTCAAAATAATTCAATTCTCCACAGTATCATAACTCAAAATGTTATGACAAGTTTCAAATTTTTTTGACGATGTTCTCAAAGATTTTTTTCTCTCGCACCCTAAAAATTTCAAACGTAACCCTTTCGGGGAAAAAAATTTACAGCGAAAATTTCACGATGACCGTTTGGAGCAAAGGAAACCCTAGAATTCAAAGTTCTAATACCAAAATGTTGTGAAACCACCAAAAACAGAAGAAAAGAGACAACAACGCCTTACAACAAGCTACTTTGAGGGGAAACCTTCAATACATTACATGAATGAACAATTTTGACATATGTTGCAAAACCTTTATAGGAGCCCAAATAATGTAATCTCATGGGGCCACAATGTAATCTCAGTCACTTAACAATACCTAAGGTACAATAACAATAACATGGGGGTTACAAGGGTACAATAATAACAATAAGGGGTTACACTAACAAATAAGGGACTATTGAAATATAGGGACCTAATAATCAATTAATTTGTGAAGGCCTGGGGAGATTTATGGGTATATTAAAAATTCTTACACCAAACGTAAACAGAATCTAGTCCTCATATCATCCACTCCATACGATCTTTAATTTGGAAACGTTGTTAGCTCCAATAACAATATATTTCAATCACACTACTTGGGGATATTAGGATGGTCGATCTACAAATTTTTGGTGAAGACTCATATCACAACAACTACTTTGTCACTCAAGAAATGGCCCAAATTGAAGGAAGAATTATATAAGCTAACAGCGATGGGATCCAAACTTTGATTCCTACAAAACTTTCTACACCTAGACTCACATAAGAATGAAAACAAGGAGAAAATTAAAATTTAGGGTTGGAGATATGTAAAAGAAAAATAAAAGCAAAAGAAGGCTCAAATATTTTAAGGCCAGAATAGAAATCAATCAGTCTCTAATGACAATGAATCCTACCTTTAGCTTAGCAATACAAGACCTAAATCAAACTTTATGGAAAGATCTATGGTCGCCAGGGCTATATTCAAAGCTTATCACCTTTAGATACCTAGATGCATAATCTTAATGTGGAGAACCTACACAAAAAGGGCTACATAGGACCTCATGGTACTACTATGCACACACAAAGGAGAAACTGAAGATCACCTGTATCGAAAGACTTGTGAGATAAGAAGTGGTCTGTGGAAAAGTCACCACATGCTCCAAAACCCTTAATTTTAGTGCATATTTTGTCCAAATGGAAAATTCTGTCTATGAACCCTTTCCAAAAGTATTCTTATTAATATTATGGACTCATGTCATAGAAGTATTGTGTGAAATATGGAAAACGAAATCAAAGCGATTTTAAATGACAAAAAATCACTCTTGCATGTATATGGATTCTTCTCCACCAAAATTGAAGAATCCCTTCACTTCTTACAAGATGGGATAAAAGGGACCTACAAATTTCCTCGAAAGAATTTATATTAGAAATAATCATCACCACTTTTCAATATTGAAAAACTCAACTATCTTCCTGAAGGCCAAATAAATTTTGAATGCCAGACCTTGGAGCTCCATTTCGATGAATGGATGGTGCTCAAAGGTAATCCTAGTATTCTTGTATGGTGTGAGCTATTAGAATAGCAAGGAGAAATCATAAGCTATTTACCGAAGCATAGACCATTACAACAAAAGATGTAATGTAATTAGAGTCATACCTGGCATGCTCTTTGATCACCTAGCAAATGTATTTACGTACTATAAAAAAGGTGACTTTAATAGTCATCTAGGCAAATTAAAATTATGAGCATGATATCCCACTAAAAATTACAGACGGATCAAAGGATATGGAAAGTTAAATTATTAGCTAGCTCAATATGACATAATCATATTTACTCATTCTAAAAGGGCACAATAATTATCGTCGACTTTTTAGACAATAAAGGCAGAGTAGTGCTTCCATGCATGGAATTACAATTCTTTCAAATCTCCCTGCACATATTTTATTAGATATCTTAATACATATATATCATCGAGACACCTATACCATGGATAAAACAAACAAGTGGCCCTGGTCATCTTGTTTCTTAGCACCAACGAGGATTAACTTCCATCTTAGTATGTCCGCCCATGTTGCTTCTTCATTGGGCACATGAATACCAGGGTCAACCATTCCTAGAAAAGGTTTCCGAGACTACTGTGATTCTAAATTTAAGCTATTCATGTTCTTTCACTATCATGCATATGTTTTTAATGTTCTCAGTGACGAATTTTTTGATGTTAACACCATCTTTCACTTCAGCTTAGTTTATTTTTGCTCAAGCCATTTTTTTGTTTTTGGTCGATATCCACCATTTCCATTTTATGATCAATCACCATTATGATGTACTCCTATGTAAATTTAAGAATTTAAAGTTCACTTAATAGAACAATACCTTTAGGTACTAAACTCTTCAAATAAAATATAACAAGAATAATATACAAAATTGAATCACATGCCATTAACATGAACAACTTCAGTTAATTCCAACATTCAATAATAATAACCATTTTGAAGATCAATATTCAATAAATTTTAGGATAAGACAGATCCACCCTACTTTGGTACCATGAATCAAGAAATAAATCCTTAATACTATTTAAGCTACGTACACTATTCCATGCTAAATGGAACACAAAATTATCAAACGTATGAGATCAAAAATCAAAGTTATGTTAAAATATTTAATGCCAAATATCTCAAATTATATTATCTATAAAGTAATGGAATTTTAGATGGTGATTTACCATTGCTTATTAAATTTCAAATCGCTATTAAATTACTTTGTTTATTAAATTTCATCTAGAAAAGAAAGTTCAAATTAGCTTTGCGCTAATAGATTAGCTAATAGTAACCAATTTAATAATACAATGTGGTCGAACAACATGGATTATTCAAATGGATGGACTGTGGTAAATTGAAAGAGGTAATTGCTCAAATAGACTAACACTTAAATCAAAATTATTAGTTCCAAGTGAAATTAGAGAAACATATAATCTATGCTTTCATAAATTTTTTTCCACTTGAAAATAAAATAACAATAAATAATTACGTAATAAAATATTAATAATAAAAATGAAAAAAATTCTACCCGCGCAAGTTAAAAATAATGAATAAACCAACAATTTCACCATGTTGCAAAATAACGTCGAAGAACAGTACACGAAACATAGCGACAAGAAATAAGTTTTTATAGAAGGAGCCATCGTATGAATGGAACATACCCTTACATGGAAGAAGGTCATTTATGTTTCAAAGATATTGATTATAAGAGTTATCAAACTGCAAAATTCTCGTTATAGATATTGAAATAGGAAATTGTGAGAAAACATATGTAAACCAACATAATGAACAAGTTGTTGCAAGAAAGAGCCAATGAAGGAACGAAAGGGAAATTTTGCTTCATGGCCATGTCTGATGGTTTCAAAGATATTGACTATAAGAGTTATCAACTGCAATTTTGTTAATTTTGTTATAGATATTGAACAGGAAATTGCAGAAAACGATATGTAAACCAACATAACTGCTTCACATATAAAAATTTGCTATAGATATTGAAATAGGAAGTTAAAGAAAATTTTATGATTAATAATCCTCTAAACAAGCATGAAATGACATGTAACTCAAATAAGACATTTAAATACATTCAACCACAATATATGTAGCATATGTAAATAAAGAGAATTTTTTATTAATGGTAAATATATTTTATCGAAAGTTTTATCTACATATTCAATTTCCAATTGCATGCTTGTGAGAAATTGCATAAGAAGAACAATAGTCTTGGTATACAAGAATGTGAATGTCATTTAATATGTATATTTTTGGAATGATATTTATCTATGTTATGGCTATTTTCTTAACTCAAACTGTCATTTTCTATACATGTACAGCATAGTACTTGTACAATGGTTATAATATTATATTTTATAATTACAAATCTAGTTTTTAATTAAAATATTTACACACATCTATTCATTCAAATAAATTATTGTGAATATGTTTTATCCTATTATTTGATTACAAAATTATTGTACTCTCTACTAAATAAAACAACTTTATTAATAAAGAATTGAATGTCAAATTGAAATATTACTCAAGCAATAATAACTATGATATATAAAACTAATTTTTTGACTTTTTGACGTATAAATTATTTGTTTTATATGTCATTCAATTTCCATTACCTATTATCTTCAAACCCCATGGGGAGGTATTGAACATGGGAGCCAAATTTAGGTAAATGAGCATTCACATTGTCAACTTGGACAAAAATAAAATAAAATTATAATCCTAAAATTCTCTTACCTAATCATCTTTAAGTATGAATTTGTCAGTTTTATTAAAAAACAAATATTAGAACCTTTCAGTAGTCATAAAGTTAATTGACATGAAAAATAAAAAATTTTCATGACAACACACAAATTTTAATCTTAATTGAACTAATAAAAACAAAAGAGATAACAGATTTACTAGTTATATCATTAAAAAATACTACTACAATCAATTTCTACATTAATTTTTAAAAAGATATTTATAATTATATATAATTATAACTCTTAAATATATTGAAAGAAATTAAATATCTAAGAAATATGTTCAATTATTGGGCATTGGAAATTCTAAAGAGGTGAAGGTAATTGAGCTAGTATCAAGAATATGACATCAACCCCCTAAAAATTGCAAAATATCAACTTAATAAGCAGCATGTTCTAGTAGGGAATTATTGAGGTGTTGCTGGAAAAAGAAATATTTTAATTGGTTCATGTCAATGAAAACCATATCCACAAAACATTAAGAAAATTTTATGAGCATTAAAAAATTAGATTCAACAATACGAGAATGATGAGCTTGCATGTTGTTGGGTTAACAGCGTAGGAAACTCATCAAGATAGAATTTTTATAATGAGCAATGACTGTGAAAGAAAGCTATTGAATTTCCATGTCATCAAATGAGAAGAATACCACTAGGATATCGACATCTAGAGGTGTATTGGAGATCATTTTCACCTAATAATATTATTAAAGAAATATTTTTCATTACATAATATAACTTGTATATATACTTATCAAAATAAAATAACCATGTTGAATCTTATGACAATGGAGACAATATTACTAGTCCATTCGAAACTGGGCTACATACCATCAATATACAGTGTTTTCTCTGTGAAGCGACCTATGCATCTTCATCATAAACTTAACCGTGACTAAGGAGTCATCCTAAGACAAAGGTTTATCATAGTAACTTTATGTTCCAAAACCATCAATCATTTATTTATATTTTCTAAATATCAACAATTGGACAACAACTGCTAACATGGTAACCTTTTTGGGGACAAACCAATACAAGATAAATCGACATACAACAAATTTATCCAAATGATACAAAAATATTTCATAAGAAATGAAATCGCTACGAATTACTCACAACTTAATGACATACCCAAGTTCTTCCACAATACTAATAAAGTGTTCAAAGAATCCATCATCACTCGTACTACTATATAAAATAATTGGGAAATGTTAGAATTGTAGATACAATAGCTATATAGAGGATATAAAAAACTGTTGTAAGTAATGCAATTGCTACATCAACTACTCACCATATAGCTAATGTATTTGTGAAATGTTAGAACTATATATACAATAGCTATATGTGCGACAGAAATATGTTATAACCAATGAAATCGCTACATGAATACCACAGCTTCTAATGATATAATCAAATTTCTTTTCCACAATACTAATCATGTCTAAAGAAGCCATCATCACCTAAAATCACATATTTAAACACATGTGTTGTAAATGAATTTGTTTCATAAATTTTAATATTCACTACCAGATCTAAGATATAGTTTAAATCAAGCCTCTTTCCTCATTAAATCATACTAAACAGAGAAGACATAGCTAAAGAGAAATAATTTAAAAACTTGGCACAATTTTTACATAATAATTGATGTTAAATTAACAATAAATATCTAAAACACATCCAAATAAAACAACTAAATCAAATACTATGAGTTGATTTTCAATACATTTATGTAATTAAATTAAACCTAGGAACTTTTGAAGACTACTTCATTGAAAATTAGAAGCATCTTCATGCCTGACTTTCCAAGCTGGTCATGAATACCTCTCTAGATCCTTATAGTGTTGAGATTGCAACAAGATGATGAGCTTAGTGAAAAGAGTCACCTTCACTAAGTGGGTCTGCAGGCTATTTTTGGGCTAAAGTTCATTTTTAGACACATGATCATATTCTGCGAGTTTGCGTGATGTTATTTTTGGATGGTTGGTCAAGTTGGAAAATAGATGGACTTCTATTTTTAGACATATTAAGCACCTATTTTTATATTGCCGCCTAAAAATAGATGTTTAATATTATTAGCTCTTAATAATATTTGACCAAACATTATCTTATTTCTTTGGGAGTACTTCTACCATATGACAAGTAACAGAGCTACTGTATGAAATTACGCTATTCTGAGGTTTATGAGCTATTGGTACGACACCAGTTAGAACTCATGGATTTGAGTTTGTGGAGTTGTAGAAGTAGTTATGGAGCGGTTACTTGACCCAAGTAGACATAGTTGAGTTTGCTTACATTCAGTCTAACCTATCAGATATATTAGTGAGGAGGTGAATTAATTATTAATTAATTCACTAAATATTAACCTATTAATCAAATTAATAATGTTATCGCTTAACCACAAAAGGTGATGTCAGGAGACCAGTGAGTGTAGTAAGAAAGAGCGTGTTGATCACTAGACTATAATGTTGTGCATGTTTTGCAACACACAAGCGATCGACACACGAGGATTATGTGAGAAAGGTTGGACCAATTAGTTCATTAAGAGCCATTTTTCCACAGGATTACGAGAGTAAAGTTAGTAGGTGGTAAGTAGATTTATACGGATTTACAGACGACTCAATTAGTGTAAAGGTATTTTTGTATTGTACCTGAGAGATTGTGAGAAGATTTACGAGGATTGTTACGATCTTTATGAAACATATTACATAGACAGTTGGAGTTTTTTAATAGCTCTTTCCATTAAAACAATGTGTTCATATGTGAATTTTTGTTTCTAATGTGTGTATGCAATTGATTTTTATTTCCACATATGGTGATCAATAGTAGAAGACGTGTATTGTGCATAACAACAGTGTGTGACTGGGAGAATCTTGGATGTATAAATATATCAGCTTATATACTTTACATGGCATCGTAGCCATATTGATTTATTGGAGCAATTGCAAATTATTGAAGCGGTTGAGTTTTTAAAGCTGTGGAATTCAATTTGCGTTAAAGGTTTTCTGGTGTCAAAGTTGAGATGTCTTTCACCCGATTGCTATTGGAGTATGCCTGAGGAATCTTAATTAGGTTTGCGAAGCGATAGGATGATATGGCGAGGATAATGGGTTGAAGAGTTTACAGACGCAAAATTCCGAAACAAGTTTAAAGTATGCTTATTTCGATGTATGAAAAAGAAGACAACAATGTCGTATGACCATGGAAGTCACAGAAGACTGCCAGTTGTCCAACCTTCATGAAAATATTCTCCTATTCTTGATGTGGAAAGCTTGACAGACAAACAAAGGAAGAGCGGCGAAGAGAAGTTACGTCAAGGACAAACTCAAGAAACAAAATGGAGAAGCATGATACCCAAGTACCCTCACGGTTTGTCCGTGGATGAGCTGGAAGTGTGGGGGTTATCGAGATGAAGAGACTTATGATCTTGGTTTTGCTTCCTACATTGGTGCATTCCTATGAGGACCTATCAATGGTCACGAAACCACAGATGGGGAGCCACTTTACCAATTTTTACAGGAGGAGAATATGTTAGTAGCATTAGATGGATCTTCACCAAAGAACGAAGATGAATAAAATTGTGCTTTTTGATGCCAAATAATGGAAAGGGAAGGGAAAGAAAAATCCTTCTCAATCCCAAGGGGCGGTGGGCAAGAAGTGACATGTCCATGTGAAGTGCCACTATCACCAAATACCGACATTGCACCACTAATTGTCCACGTAATAGTGGCCATAAACAAGCAGATTCACAGCCTGGAGAGCAAGCCTTAAATTGCGCTTGAGTCGATTTTTCATTTATTGCATGCTGTCTCACATGATTGGGATTGGGTGGTTTTTTACGCGGTGCATCATTCTATCACTAGAGTATTTTATGAAATTAATGCCAATTCGTCGCTATTCTCGACACATATTCGCCGTGAAGATGGCGTTATCAAGCGGCGACAAACCGTGTTTCTTTATGCCGCCTCCGTTTTAATGTTAGTAAAAAGTGTCGCATTATCGACACTTATTCTCGATGTCGCAACAAAGCGTGCCATTTTTCCGCCGCCTCACAAACTGCCGCGTTCGGCCGCGAATGCGGGTTCTTCCGATTATTAACCGCTTTGGCTCACTACACGAATCATTTATCGCTTTTGCCGCCCGACGCTTGTAACTGCTGCACCTTTACTAAACGTCCGACGTTGATTACTTTTTCCGACATCAGAGGTTGACTGATTTATATGTGGTTCAGACGTTTGGAATGCCGCGCTTTTCCGACAAGTTACATCGGTTTCTTCATGCTGTTGTCGGTAGCTTCATCGCTAGTACGCTGCTTCACGTTACATCGTCATTCACGTTGATTGCTTCAGCCTAACGTTTACAAGGCGCTGTAGACCGCATTTTAGGTTCAATTTAAAAAATTAAATTTTAAAAGACGAAATGCTATTTTGAAGATATGAAGTGAAGCAAAACAAGCCTATGAAAGTGAAATACAGACAGAATAAAAGAAGAACAATATAGCAATGGTCACCTATTGTTCCAAATACAAATTAAAGTACCTAAAACTGCAATAGTGAAGTAAAACAACGCAGTAGCAAGAGGTTATATGTAAAATACCTATGAAAGTGAAGATATATGAAATAAAATACCTATGAAAGTGAAGATATTATATGAAGTAAAATGTACCATGAAAGTGAAATAGCGAAGACAGTAGAATAGTAAAGCAAATGTATAGAGCACCACGTCCATTGTTCCAAATACAAATTAGCATTTCAAACCCTACAACAAAGAAAGTAAAATGCTCATTAGAAAGTGAAATAGCAGATGTAGAATAGTAAAGCAACAAGATAGAGCACCACGCTCATTGGTTCCAAATACAAATTAAAGTACCCAAGACCCTACAACAAAGAAGTAAACACCATGAAAGTGAAATAGCGATATGAAGTAAAACAAATTATATGAAAGTTAAAGTTAAAGATGTAGAATAGTAAAGCAATATATAATCATTTATTGGTTCTAAATACAATTAGTACCTAAACTCAAGAACAGAAAATGCTAATCATAATCATGGAGGAGGTGATACGTCCAAAATACAAAAGACCATCGTACTCATATCAATAAACCAAAGAATACAGACCAAAGATCGCTTAGTTTTAACAAGTAGTGATAAATATTAATCATTTTTTTTTTCACAAGAGAAAAAAACAATGTTTGAATATATTAGTGAAGTAAAACACCTATGAAATCATTACATTTTCACATCCTAAGATTAAACTCAAATATACATCCGCAAAAAAGTGAAGTCCACCCTGCATAAAGGATAGAAAAATACCTCATGTCGTTATTGTGACTTGATATAAACCAAAGAACGTCCACAGGAGATTATCAGTAATCCTTTGTATATCCAACATGTAGGCATCTATAAGAAAGTGAAACAGCGATGTAGAATAGCAACAACAAGATAGACATCACGCCCATTGTTCCAAACACAAATTAAAGCACCCAAAACTCGCAATGGTAGAAAAACGCTAATCATGTGAGGAGTAAATATATGTCCAAATATAAAAGACCATTTGACCATATCAATAAACTAACAATATAGACCAGCATCGTTATTTTTGAAGGTAGTGACAAACAATCATTTTTTTTTTTTTCACAAGAGAAACGGCGTTTTCAATATATTGTATGAAGTAAACAAATTAACAAGTCGCTATATTTTCACATCTAAGATTGGAACCAAATATCCATCCTAAAAGCGGAAGTCTCACCACAATGATAGAAAAATACCCCATGTCACATACAACACTTGATATAAAAACCCGTGACCAATTAAGTGGAGATTATCGACAATCAGAGAAAGATCCAAATATGCCTACGTATATATAAGAAAGTGAAATAATAAGATGTAGAATAGTAAAGCAATGATAGAGTACGCATCACGCTCATTGTTCCAAATACAAATTAAAGTACCCAAAATCCTTTAACAAGAAAAACGCTAATCATGTGAGGAGGTGATATGTCCAAAATATAAAAAGACCATTTACCATCAATAAACCAATAAATACAGACCAAGATCGCTAGTTTTGAAGGCACGATAAACATTAATCATTTTTTTTTCTTAAGAGAAAATGCTATTTTGAATATATGAAGCAAAACAAATTACGAATATATTTTCACATCCTAAGATTGGAACCCAAATATTCATCCGTGAAAGTAAAGTCCCACCGTATAATGATAGTAGTGTACCTATGTCAACATGGTGGACATGACATAAAATCCAAAAGAAGGTCCACATGGAGATTATCGTATAACCGTAGAAAGCATTCAAATATTCTTAGGCATCTATAAGAAAGAAATAGTAGTATGTAGAACAAGAAAGCAATGGTATAGAGCACCACGCTCATTGTCCAAATACAAATTGGGGCACCAAAACTTGAACAGATCAGAAAAATTAACAAGGTGGTGGAGAATTCAAAGTAAAGTTAATCTATTAACATTGCGAATAAATACAATTGGTTAAAAAACATTGTCGTCATACCATGCAAATTTGTTATCAAAAAATCAAAAATTACAAGACCGCCTTTACACGGAACTACTTGAACGTTTAATTTGCTGCATCTAAAATATTAATAAAGGCTCAAGACAAGAATAACCAAAGCGCTAATTAATCGGCTCGCAAGGCAAGAAAACAATTAAAACTCGCTTGTATTCGCTTTATTTAAAAGATTTTTTCTCGGTTAGTTTTCGCTATTAATTACGATTACAATTTGATCATGGGGCGAAGGAGAGTAATCAGCGAAATTAAGAAAGGCGTTGCTGTGAGAAGGTGAATTAGCTCGCGAGGTGCTGGAGGGAGCGCGTCACGATTGACCCTGCGTTCTCTTTCGCTAACGATCTTATGACGACAAGCAGGTATGGTGCAATTAGCAAGTACAAGAGACAAAGAAGAACACCCAATTAACAGAGGAAGATGTATAGAGCGAATCAGAGAAATGAAATACAAAAGAAACTAAAGGTAGTTCCGCGGTCACTTTCCTTATCAACGAAGCATGACAAAGGTGTAACCAACAACTCATTTGTTCTAAAACCGCACAAACGCCATTTTTTATGTTTCCATCCGTTGCAATGCAGTAAATCAAAGGACGGCCATAATGAATTCTATCATTAATAATGAGAGCCGGGCGTCGGATTAAACGAGCGTATGGGAACGTCAGAGGGAGGAGGTCCGACCGGTCAGTTGTTAAAAATTAATTAATTCAGGATTTGATGAAAACTTAATTTAACAAAGCCGCTAAATGTTAATGCTAATGACAGAAATCGCCATATCCGTTCCATTCTGTTACCATTCAACAAAACCCGCGTAATGAGAGCACAGGCAAGCTTTATTGAGACGGCAAAATTGATTGAGCGATTCGTTCAGCCACCGTTAAAGAAATCGGTCATAAAATAATAGACAATTGACAGAACTGCGTCAAAATTGACACGCCAAGAAAATATTAAACGCAATTGGTTCAATTATGGTTTATCGCTGTTTGAAGTCCCATGTTTGATTTTGAACAATTTTTTCATATAAAACGAAGTCGCTTTTTGATACACATATTAAAATCCCGCTAATAAAGAGACAAAATTACAAAGCGAACCCACCCAGGATTGACATGAGTTAACAAATGCGATAGCAACTTTATTACGCAATTGCGGTCAAGCCTCTACTAAAACCACGAAATAATCACAAAAGTCACACCATACCGCACTGGCTATGAGTAGGCGGTATTTTGTCATAGCGATTCATAGGGAATGCGACACGTATGGCGACCCGCAACAAATCATGAACTCTACTATCGCGACGTTAAAGCTCCGGACGTTGTCGTAGCCGTGTAACGCGAAGAGAGTCATGATTTGGAGAAGGGCCATTTGACGCAAGAACAAAGACGTTGAACTGTTCTTTATACAATTCACAAAGTGGAGGATAGTGTTTACACGCAGTGTTTGATTGGTTATTGATATATGTGGGGCCGAGTATAATGAAATTTTTAATTAAACCATTGCTGGTTAATTACACAAGTCCGGGAGGTGATTGTTGTAAGGTCATGGTGAATATAGAGCTTAAAGTTCACTACAAGTTATTTATTTAGAAATAAACGTGAGTATAAATACAAAGTGTTGAAAGTTAAATATTGCTAGTATGATTGGAGACAATATAAAGTCGAACATAAATTAAAGTCCAAACTATTGTGGATATTTATTTATCAAATTTACTAATTTGATAAATAAACCAAGAAAGAAGAAGTCAATTAAGACTCAAAGTCGAGGAAAGAACGGCATACCAAGGGAAATGTTTATTATTAACATTGTAGACACACCAAAACCCTCCTTGGGGGTCCAATTTCAGTTTTGTTACACACACGTATGGATTCTCTTCTCTCATATTTACTTGTATTGAAGATCATCATTTAGGAATGTAGAGTTATTTTCTCCAAAAATAACCCCACCAAACATCGACAATGCATCAAGGATATCTTTCTATGCTCACAAGCACATTTGTTCTACTTTTAAATCATGTCTGAAGTGGCGATAGCTGAAATATTCTCACCAGCTATTTCATACCAAAGTCTTTTTTCACATTTTCAGCATCCAATACATGAAAAGATAATGGTTTAAAAACAACCTAAATATTTGAAATTTTGCAAGAATTGTTCCACACCTTGAATATAATGAAGTCAAGCGTGCATGAGATGTCAGACAGGACCTATGTCACTTGAATACCAAATGTTTCACAAAAACTTTCAACATGCTACCCTATAAAGAAGGATTAAATGACAATATTGCATCAACTATTTCCATAATAAAAGTGCAATTTTCACGGTTGGACAAACAACCACAAATGTTGTAGATTCAATGCGACCATACAATCAAATGTATTCATACACACATCGATGAAAATGAAAAGGAGTTTGAAACTAAAAATACCTTAGCAACTAATTCAATTAGATACATCAAATTAATGGGCAGTGTAGAAAACTAAACACTAAAAGGCAAGCACTGACAAAATTTTGAATGCCATATTTTATTGTCTTGTCAATGCCTTAGTAATTTGAATGGGGTTTGCACCGTCACAACAACCTAAACAAAAAGGTTTCATTTCAAATTATTACACCCATATGCAAGATACAAACCATTTGCTGCTTTATTTTCCTAACAAGTTTACAAATTTTTGGACAAAAAGAACCAAATTTTTTAATACCTGATAGTAATTTTTTCACTAAAACTATCTTTAGACTAATAAACTCAACCAAACTAAAAACCAAACACCATAACATTCACAAATGAATAGATGATCTTAACCAAAATACTTCATCGTATGTTACTTTACACCTCACTTATTAAAACCGCTTGAATTTTAACTTCAATCGTCATAACATGGGGATTGATGCAAGAAAGAACATTTTTTTGGAGGTTGTTTACATGCCATCCGTAAATTTAATTCAAGATTAAAATCGCGAAGTTTTTTTGTGTAGACTGCCACAACCATATTTATTATGATTGTATTTAAACAAAATAAACAAGATTAACGCAATTCACCAAACTTAAATTAAACAAAACAGAATTTGATCAAGGCCAGAAAATTCAAAAGGAGGACACGTGACATTAATACTTGGACGCATGAAATCAAGGAATCAAAACTGAAACCGGACCTTAATTTTTTATAGTATATTATTGGATTGAGAATTCAGTTAAAATTAGGTTATGATGTCGATCCTATTTTTGGAACGTTAATTTGGTTTGAAATTCAATTTATTTAGACTTTTGAAGTCCCATTAAAGGTTCTTTAATGCTTTGATAGTTTATTATATGTTATATATATATCATATGCTAAATGAAAGGTGTCATAGAATTTAGTTTTAATTTTATTTTTTAAAAGAGGTTTATTAACATGTTTATATGTTCCCATACAAAAACAAAAGGTTTAAAAAGCTTGTAGTTTTTTTGTAGACAAGATTTAAATTTTATTACATAGCAAAAGTAAAAAGTGAAAATTGAGGCACTTTTTTATGTGTATGCACAAGAAGGCGTAAAAGGAAAATACGTTATAGTGTCTTGTAGGATGTCAGTAGTATGTTTGTTTTGGAATGTACGCGATGCTGTTTTACGTAACTCGCTTTCAGCAGCTTCATAATTTTTGTAATCCCTCTGCTGAGGAAGCAGTGTAACAGTTTTTTTTTGAGTTATTGACAATAGAAGTTGTTTTTCAAAGTATTGAAACCTTTGCTCGTCAAAGAAATTTTTATTTTCTGTGTTAGAGTAAAGGGAGATTTATGTTGTTCCCAGGAATTAACCAACCATTCAGTAATATGCTCATCAATCCAAACCATATATTATGTGACAATATTCAAGGTGCATCAATCGATTTTCAAGCTATGTTAGAGAAACCCTAAACTCTCAATTAAAATAGTAATGGGCACCACCAGATTGACATAAAAGCAATTGGTACAAGTGGTAGAAAATTACATGCTCAAACAACGAAAGATGAATGACATGAGGGAGAAATATTTAAAAGTTTCAACTGAGAATTAAATATCACCAACTCAGAGATTGACAATTTACATAATGTAACCTATGAAATCGTAATGGAGAACTATAGTAACAATAAAGTAACTTATGTAACAATAAAGTTTTATCTACATCCGGGAGTGTACGAGAAATCATAGTGAACAACAGAAATATGCATAGTTGCTTTTTACAATCAAATGTATGAAAACACATACAAAAGCTTCAGATAATAATCGTAAATGCTTAATATTGAATTATGAACTGTAGCGAAATCCTATAAAATGTCATGACAAGCAAAATATCTCAGATATGACCGGCATAAGTTGTATTGCTCTGTGATGCAAGAGGATTTGTACCGAACAAGCAAGTCAATCAAAATTCATCATTATCTATACAATAAATACAAGTAATTGATGTGTATTTTACCTAAGATGCATTCTTATGATAATGTTAGAACACATGTTGAAAATGCCAAACACACCGGTTGTAAGCTCTCTTCGCTTCAAGAACAATTTATTGGAGTCGATGAACTTGGAACAAGCCTCCTAATGATCTCAAAGAGCAGCAACTAAGTCAACATGACTTTTTTCGTTGCTACTGGACTGGCGAGGTTTGCTCCAAGATTAAATCGCTCCAATAAATTATTTCGCTAAACAAAGGCCAACCACGTGAAGTTGTAGTTTCTTATGGCCCTCCCCCCTCACATCACTCTCAATTCTCTAATACCTAATTCATATTTCAATTTTTACTTAAGTAGAGCATAAAAAATATTCAATAATTATAAAAAACAATTCATCAAAAAGTACGCAGAAGGGGAAACATTGCAATTAATGTCATATAAAAATAGTATGATAAATGAGTTTTTTATATAACGTAAAAAAACGTTCTGTGTGGTAATGCTTGTCTTATAATAATACAATATTTTACATTGTTGCATTTTTTCTTTTTCTTCTTCCCTACTTTTTTAAAGCCTTAATTACATCATCAATATCATCGTTTTCCTGGCTTCCTCAAGCTAGTTTTTCAACTCAAGATCGGCCGATTTAGTTGCTATTCACGACAATTGGTTTTATTCATGATTGTATATCGCTTTGCTGAAAATGGTATAATATTAATTTAATTGTCATCTTTAAATATCATTGAACCAGTTTCGCAGAATATTAATAAAAAAATTGCAATGAGATTACTTACCTTGTGCACCAACACGAAGCATGATCAGTTAGCTGCCACGACAATCGGTTCATCCAGCGATTTTGCAGACGCTTCAAAAACAGATAATAATAAATTTTAATTACCGCTTAAATATCATTGAACTAGTTCATATTATTAATAAAAAATTGCACGAGATTATTTACCTGGGTGCACTTTGGGCTGGTTGCTGGGATCATAATGTCAGATTCATGTGGAAACATTCTTCGCCATATAAAAAAACGTTATAAGGACAACCATCAAGGTATAACGAAAAATTATATGCGGAAATTGTTGAATCATCAGCTACTACCAACGATAGCAAGATTGTCGTATTCGTCCCCACTACAACATCAAAGTTGCACGAGAGGATCATATTCATATCGCTCTAAAATCAAGTTATTTACCGCTTTAGGTGTTGTTTCATTTAAACAAAGTTGTTAGACATTAAATTTATGGACGAAACAAAAATATTGAAAGGTTAATGTTTTACCTTATCGCATTGCAGATTCAGACCGCCTTGTCATGATGCTCAACTACAAATTGATAGCCAAAACTAGCAATATTTTTATCTTCTCTGTAGCGTTGTTCCAAAGTCATCATTTCACATTATATATGATTGCAGTATTTTTTAATCATATCCTATAGGATTACAAAACGCATGGCATAATTAATTATAAGATGTTTAGCTACTTAATTACACCTTATACTAATTTCATAGCCACCGTTTAAAATAGATGGCTCTTTTTTTCATCCTAGTTTTGCTGTTTTTGGAGGTGTCGTGCAACCTAGCATCAAAAGATTAATGATATGACGTAGCGTCACTTATTTTAGACATAAAGAAAATCAGCTATTGAATTAAAGTTGTAATTTACCTCATAGTCCTAAATAGCATTTTTTCCTTCTTTCATCATTATGATGAGCGTTTCCACCATCAAATCGGCGAGAGGACGCTATATCTAGGGTTAAACGTACCGCGCTCTATAGTGTCTATGGTATATTTCAAATATTTGTCATTTTCACTTTAGCCACTGTCATTATTAAATGCCACCCAGGTGTTATCAGATAATCTAAAAGTTTTCAAAGTTGGAATTTCGGGGAATTTCCACCGCATTTATGGTTGGGCCAAAATTAACAACGATGGCTTCGCATCTCAGAGAACTCATTGTTTCTGCTGCATAAAACCAAAGAAAAAGAAGACATTATCATTAATTTAAAAATAAAAATCATGATAAATATGTTTTAGATAAAGCATATGAAATAGTTAAATATTAAAACTTACCGTGGGAGTTGTACATGCTTTAGACACCATCGCTCACCAACACCTGCCATTAATGGTCCCTGAGCGAGCACGGTAGCTCCAGAAACGTAATAATGTAGTCAAGCACGGGGCCTTCATTGCCAACACGTCGTTAGCCATCGGTGTCGTACTGGGTGGTGTTTTCGCTAGCAATTTCAAAGGAGTAGAAGGCACGAGAGGGTTGTTGGGCAATCTTGCCCCTTGTGTCCCACTACCAACACGTTCAAAGAAACGCTTTAAGGACGCCATATACAAAAGAACTTTTTGTTAGTTTAGCTAATGTAAAAATTAAAAATCAAACTATCACAATTGATTCTGCTTAACAAAAATATCCTTTTGACTTTTTATTAATACTGATATCTATTTAGCTGCCCTTATAAGATGTTGTATCTTCTATTTCTGTGTTTGAGGCGATCTATCAAAGCATTAAATTTTAATGCTGTATCCGCCTTTTTGCAACAACAACATCAGATAGATGAAAAGCTTCTCAAAGAGGGAATCATCAAAGTATCATGGCTAGGTGTTCCATATTTGAACAAAATTAATATGAGCCACTAGGTAACAATTAAAATACTTAAAGATAGAGTAATGTCAGCATTTTTATATGTTCTTCCTACCGCCTTCTTTCCGTGATCATCCTGCCTTGTTGTTCGCATCGCCTGATCAACACATTGTAATAAATTATAAATGAAAACTTGGAAAACAATATTTAACTTGAAAACACAAATGAAAAACCTAAACAATTTCTAATAAGACACCTAACATTGCAGTTAGAGTTTCAAATATGCTCGTATTGACCCACCGGAAACATGTCATTGCACATTAAGGTACCCAAACATTCAATCCACAAATGATATATTTAAGTAGGCTTCCTATTTCAAACACCATACCTATAATGCATTCACTTGCATGTATAAAGGAAAGGAAACATGTTTTCATACAACGGACAAAGGCATCTGTAGTGTTGCATCACCTTTATTTATGTTGTTCACCCACACCACTCTCATGTTTTCACTTAACTGCTTTTGTCATTTTTGATTCAAATTACAAGGTTCATATTTTTGACCTTTTCGTTGTAGTTTTTTTATATGGGTATGTATGATTTTCCATTAATTTCAAGACTTTTTCTTCTTCAGCATGTTTCCTCGAAATCAAATGCATGATTTAGTCCCATACATTTAACAAGTTGTTGGATCAACTCATAGAACATTTATGTTTTATCCAATCAAAATTTATCTCGCTTAGTAGGTAGGAAGGTTTTCCTTTGTATTAATAGGCACTTCTAGCTTGCATTTTATTATATCTTTTCAAATTTAGTAAACAAGCTTCAATTAGGCATGATTTTTTTGCAACTTTCAAGGTGAGAATGAACAAAGAGAAATTTTTGTGATGGATGATCAGATACATCCATGGCTAGAGGAAAAGGTACTAATCTATATTTCTTCAAATATCTATACCTTATATTCACCTTACACGAAGATGGTCCGTGATTTTGAGCCAAATGTTGCACAAAAATTTCTCCATAATTTGATACCAATGGAAATTTTCAATTGATGATGGGGCAGATTATGTAAACATTGGTACACATACATGAAGCGGATTCCAATATCGCGATATATGTTTGCATATGTTTATATAATGTTCCACCAAGTCCTGGAGGTGGGGAGCAGGGGACTATAACATGAGTCGCCTACAAAAGCTCCCGTCCAATTTTTCGGTGAAACGGGGGACGTCGGTCAGTAAAAATTATAAAAATTTAATATTTAAAATGTAACTATATTTTTGTATGAATGTATATACAACACCATAACACTTGCATCATGAAAGATAAATCATAAATGATAAAATTACAAATCTATGAATGATGAATCATATAATTGAAACAAATTTAAAGAAGAAACATAATGCTACAATCATGCATGTAAGTTTGTAAGTTTGTAACTATATAATCATTAATGTAACTACTAACAATGTACAATGAAAATAAAGTTTAAGATATCATATGACATATTATATCAAGACCAAAATAGAGTTTAAACCTAAGTTTACAACTCAAGTCTCGAAACATAAAACTTAAACGCAAATAAGTTATGCAATCAAACATAAAACATAAACATAACATATGAATATCAAATGATATCACTACATCGAGCAATGACATAAATGTCATTAATGCCTCACTAGTCTCTCAGATCCAAATTTCGGGGCATTTAATATATCGATCAACCATGTCACCATCTCAATCAATCACTTGGATTCTCAAATATGCTATACACTTCAATTTTATACGAACCATAACCAGAAGTGTGAGGGGACGGAGGGGGCGTGAGGAAACATCTCTAGAAGTCTCAAGACCTTGAGTTGTAGGTGAGGAATTTAGACCCTAGGTGGAAGTAGACCCTGTAACATCAAGTCGATGGAGGTGGTGATAAAAAAGAGCTCAAATAGAGTCAAATTTTTCACATAAAAAAGGACTGTACGATTTAATGGTTCCATTTAAAAAATGATATCTAGACAGTAGAATAAGTGTAGTATGCAACATGCATTGAAAATCCATCTCGGCTTGCATTATTACTTATGATGGATTCAAATTTAGTTTCAAAACGCTGTGTTATGGTATGATTTTTGGTTTAGAAACCCTTTTAGTTGATTCTCTCATGGTTTAATTTATATTTTTTAAGTTTGTTTTGCAATCTTTGGGGTGGATAGTAACTCATGAACTAGGTTACCAATGTGTAACAATCATATTTCAAGAATAAATTTGTGATTTTTTTATATTATTATTACGACTATTAGCTATCATAATTAATGCTCGAATTTTGACATCTTTACATATGATGGATACCTTTAAAATGTTTTTAAAGAAGTAATACACAATCATCATTACATGTCTTCACTTTTTTCACCATAATAGACCTGGTGATATGGACCCATCACACAACTCACGTTGCGTCCCCAGTTCAAACTAATAGAACCTACTTCATAGGTGTACAATATGATGAAATGCTGATGGCAATCATACACAGGACCACGTTGCAGTCAAAGAATCATACAAAACTTCATGCGTTTCACTATAAAGCCTTTTGGATACCGAATAATATGTATCATTGATGACTTTAAAGTATGACAAGATCCGGTGAGGAAAAGGAAATCAATGGAAGAGGATCCACCAATGCAGGAACTCAGAATTTAGCATCGACAAGAGTTAGAGTCTAGGAAATTGAAAGCTCATACCTTAATTAGCATGAAGGACACTTACAGGTAATTATATTTTCATGTAGAACAACTGTTAATTCAAATTTAAACTACATAACATGAAAGGCATACCATAAATTTTTCCAATGAAGTCCAAATAACCTACAAATGGGAAAACTTTTTTCATAAACAATTTACCTTCTTTTTCAAGGCAACTAAATCACAAAAATATGAACTATACCTAATAACACCTCGACAATGAAAGTGTGAAAAGGAATACCCCACACAAGTGATGCACACATGTACATTTGAACACTTATAGATTTTTGAACAGAAATGCAAATGCTTGTTTTCATTTAAATGTAGGGTTTTTAAAGTAAAAGGAGAAATAATGGTCAAATTAATAAGTCGCTTTTTGGGAAAATTTAAATCTTATTGGGTGATGAAGATACAGAGGTATTAACTTGATTTTTGACACTAGAGAGAACTATACACCCCCACAATCCAATAGAATTGACCAAAAAACCCAAATAGAGTCAACCCTACTATAGGAGGAAGGTCAAAGAAGAATCATTTACTTTTGGTAAGACGAGGGCGAATGTTGCTCCGCAAGAGTCGTAGGGCGAACGCCGAGGGCGAATGTTGTTTCCGCAAGAGCCGAGGGCGAACGCTCGAGGGCGACCGGCCGAGGGCAAAGGCTGTTCGTGAAGAGCCTAGGCGAATGCAGGCTAATGCTATTCGGAAGAGCCTAGGAGAACCAGAACAAGTACCGTAAAGAGTTTGTGGCTAACGTCGAGGCGAATGTCACAAGAGCCTGCACACGTCGAAGGCGACGTTGTTTCGCAAGAGCCGAGAGGCGAATGCCGAGGGCGAATGGTGTTCCGTACAGCCAGGCGAATGCGCGCGCAGACATCGACGGGGCACGTAGCACACATGCATATCAGTGAACACTAGATTTTTGTAGTTGAAAATGCTTGTTTTTACTTAAATGTAGGGTTTTTAAAGCAGAGAAATAATGGTCGCCAAATTAATAAGCGTTTTCTTTGGGAAAATTTAAATCTTTGTATTGGGTGACAAGATAATAGAGGTGGCTGAATTTGACTTCGATATTCGCAGAACCCTATATAAAATTGAACAACTAATGGAATTAATTAAAAACCTAAATAGAGTCACCCCATTATAGAGGAAGCGTCTGCAGAAGAACTTAACACGCAAGAGCCGAGGGTTGTCAGCCGTGTTATCGAGGCGAACGTCGAGGGCGATTATTTCGTTAAAGAGTCGACAACGTCGAGGCGAATGCCGAGAAATGTCGTTCGGCAATATTTAGCCCACGTTAACCGCAAATGATGTTCTTTCGAAGAAAGAGAGCGAATGCGCGCGTGATATCAAAACGAGCTATTGCGACAAATACCAAATATTTTTATGTGCGCATATAAGTTTTTAATTCTTATGTAGCGCCCATATGTTTGGTATTTTTACAAATAAACAATCGTCGCTATACCGATTGGGCGTAGTGTTGCTGCTATTAGGACTCGTTTCAAACGTCGCAATGCACATACACCCAGATATCAGGCGCTTGCGATTGCCAGAGTCGTTCCAACAGCGACGTCAGCTGCAGGCGCTACACGCTCTTAAATCATGATTGCGAAGAATATTTTATGCTCGTATTACTAATCCTTTTACAGACGCTGATAAATACTGTTTTCATGGATGGAAAAAATTTGGGAAAACTTCCTATTACTCAATAAGTTTTAACAAAGCCCAATTTGCTAAAATGTAGCAGGTATATGACCTAGGACAAATATTTTTTACTGATCTTCGATGAGAAGGATTCTGGAGTGCATATCGAGATGGGCGGCGATGGTAGACATGTAAGACCCAGACGATCGCTTTAGAGGGAGTTCAGGCAAACCTTTCATATTAAAGGGATGTCATGCATGTTCTGGTGATTGAAGAATCAATATCCTGGCTATGTTAGAAGAAAGGGATATGATGTTGTTCAGCGAGAGGCTTTTCTGCGGCAGCAGGCAATCGTGAAACCCGTGAGGGATAGGGGTTAGAGTTAAGAACCTTTACCAATTGCAGGTAGATGGCTGCGCACCAATGGCAGGCAAGGTAGAAGGAGTGGTGAGCTGGGATGAGGGCGAGCTATGGCACAGGATATTGGGCCATCTTCACCATGGTGCTTTGAAAATTTTGTAGCACATTTCTACTGGGCTTCCCAAGGGTACACTTGCACAGTCAGATCAGTGCAAGGGATGTACTTTGGGAAAATTTGTGAAAGCCACCTTTCATGAGAAGGATAGTCGTGCCACGACGATCCTTGAGAGAATTCACACAGACATGTGTGGACCTTTCTCAGTAGCTTTGAAAACAAAGCACAGGTATTATGTGATCTTTGTTGATGATTTTTCTGGTAAGTGCTGGATCTTCTCCATGCAGAAGAAGAGCGAGACATACTTAAAGTTCTATGAGTTCAAGGCACTGGTTGAGAAAGAATCGGGGAAGCAGGTGAAGCCTCATAGGAGTGATAATGGTGGTGAATTCATCTCTGGCGAATTCAAAGACTTTTGCAGTGCAGAAGGAATTCGAAGAGAGCTCATAGCGCCTCATAACCCACAGCAGAATGGGGTCGCGGAGCAAAAGAAAAGAACGATCGTGGGTGCTGCACAGGCAATTTTGCATGATCAGGGCCTTTCCATACACTTATGGGCAGAAGCATGAAACACTGCGGTTTATGTGCAAAACCATTGTCCTCATAGAGTACTTGGCATGAGTACACCCGAATAGGCCACGTTTTCTAGTAAGAAACCTGATATTTCTCATTTGAAGATTTTTGGCTCACGTGTTTACATTCATGTGACGAAGGATGCCAGGAAGAAGCTGGAGCCGACCGCAGAGGTTGGGATATTTTTTGGGTACACAGAAACACCCCACAACTATCGTGTGTATTTTCTAGATAGTCGGAAGACTGTTGTACGAGGGGATATCAAATTTCATGAGGAGAAAGCCATGAAGTTGTCGCTTGAGAGGGAGCTACACTTGCATGCAGATGAGGAGTTATTAGTTCCTAAGGTTGAGCCTCAGGATGTGGATCAGCCACAAGAGGAGGTTCATGGAGTGGAAGAAACCACTCATGCAACGCCAAACATCAGAGGGCGGAAGCGCACTATAGAAGCTGAGTGACTGAATCTTGACACAAAGAAGATTGTAGGAGCACCTACATCACAACACAGACATAGACAGACACCTGATCGATATAATGGATACATTGCTCTGATGAGCAAGTGTATCATGACAGAACCATCATATTTCAAGGAAGATGTGGAAGAACCTGCATGGGTAGATGCCATGGTGGAAGAGTATGATTCGATTGTCAGAAAAAGTTCATGGGAGATTGTCCCAAGGCCAGAAGGGAAATCAGTGGTAGGTTCGAGATGGATCTACAAAGTGAAACAATCTGCTGACAGGAGCGTCGAGAAGTAAAAGGCAAGATTTGTTGTCCGGGGCTTTTCATAGATTGAGGGGATCGACTATGAGGAAACCTTTTCACTTGTCGCAAGAATACATACAGAGCATCCTAGATCTCTCAGCACAGATGGGTTGGCACATTCATCACATGGATGTGAACACTACGTTCCTCAACGGAGTCATTAAGGAGGAGGTGTACATAGAGCAGCCGGAAGGTTTCGAGATCTTCAGCAGCGAGTCACATGTGTGCAGGCTTAATAGAGTGTTGTATGGGCTGAAACAAGCACCTCGTGCTTGGTACACATGGATAGACAGTTATTTCATCAGTCTTGGATTCTCCAAGAGTGAGGCGGATCCGAACCTATACCAGATTGTGGTGGAGGGTAAGTTGTTTATCATTTTACTTTATGTAGATGATTTGATACTGACGAGTGATGAACATTTGATACTCTCATGCAAGGCTGATCTTGCAAAGGAGTTTGAGATGAAGGACTTGGGCCTCCTTCATTATTTCCTGGGATTGGAAATTTGGCAGCGCAGTGATGGATTGTTTGTGTCTCAAGGCAAGTATGCCCAGGAGATACTAGAGAAGTTCAACATGCATGGCTTCAAGCCTATTGACACTCCTCTTCCTAGTGGTTGGAGGAAAGAGGATGCTAAATCGGCAAAGGTAGTGGATGCCACTGTTTATTGACAGTTGATTGGTTCGCTCATGTATCTAGTCAATACATGATCGGACATATGCTATGCTGTTAACCAGCTTTCACAAGCTATGGTTAAGCCTACCAAGCTCTTTTGGAAGGCGGGGAAGCATGTATTGAGATATCTCAGAGGCACATCGGGATATGGATTATGGTACAGATAGTCAGATGAGGTGAAGCTGCATGGCTTCACGGATGCAGATTGGGCAGGGAGCCCAACAGATAGAAATAGCACATATGGAGGGATATTCAGTATCGGGTCTACAACAGTTTATTGGTACAACAAGAAACAGATATCTGTGCCACTCAGTTCAGCGGAGGCCGAGTACATGGCAGCAAGTCTGGCTGCATGCGAGGCTATATGGATGAGGAAGATCCTGGTCAGGTTGTTCGGTTCACACTTAAAGCCTTCTGTGATATATTGTGATAATCAGAGTTGCATCAAACTCTTGGTTAATCTAGTATTTCATGATAGATCTAAACACATTGACATCCGGTATCATCATATCAGAGATTGTGTGCAATGGAAGATCATGTTACTTTCTTACATTCCTATGGAGGATCAGGATGCTGATATCTTGACGAAGGCGCTCACCAGGAGCAAATTCGAATACCATAGAGGCAGGATTGGGGTGGCAGATAATCCCTATCTTGTTGAGAGGGAGTGTTGAGATTGCAACAAGATGATGAGCTTAGTGGAAAGAAGTCGCCTTCACTAAGTGGGCCCGCAGGCTATTTTTGGCGCAAAGTCTACTTTTAGACTATGTCTATTTTTAGACATATGGATCATGTTCTATGAGTTGCAGGATGCTATTTGTGGATGGTTGGTCAAGTTGGAAAAAATAGATGGACTTCTATTTTTAGACATATTGGGAAGAATCTATTTTTAGATTTCCAGTCTAAAAATAGATATGTCAAATATTATTAGCTCTTAATAATATTTGGACTCTAAACATTATCTTATTCTCTTGGAGCACTTCAGTTAAGTGCACAGATGTGGCACAGGAGCTAACAGAAGGAATTACGCTATTCCTGAGGGTTAAGTGGAGCTATTGCATGGAGACTTCAATTAGAACTCATGTGACAGAGTTTGGTGGAGTTATTGAGGTAGTTGGTGGAGTTGTGTTTAGTTTAACTCAGTTAGACACAATTGAGCTAGTTGTATCTAGTCTAACTGATTGATACACTAGTGAGAGTGGTGTGAATTAATTATTAATTAATTCACTAAATATTAACACATTAATCAACTGAAGAATACATCAGTTAACTATAGTGCATGGATAGTTTTAGTGGAGACTAGTGGAGAGGTAGGTGAAAGAGCAGGTTGACTATCAGTTGTGACTATAGTGTTGCATGTTTTGCAACACACAGTGATTGGAGATGCCAATGAGGATTGCATGAGCAAGGCTAGACCAATTCGAGTTCATTCAGAGCCATTCTTCAGTAGGGATTGCGCGGTAGAGGCAGGCTAGTAGGTGGCAGAGATCGGTGCATGGATTTGCTAGATCAGGACCTGATTAGTGTGTAGCGATTGTATTGTACTGAGAGCTTGTGAGAAGATTTGTATGAGGATTGTTACATGATATCTATGACATATATTATATACAGATAGCTGGGGTTTTTAGCTTCAGGCTTTCCCGTTAAAACATTGTGTTCATATGTGTGAATTTTTATGGTTTCAATGTGTGCATGCAATTGATTTTATTTCCGCATATGATGATCAATAGTAGAAGAGATTTTGTACTGTGCATGAAGTCAAATAGTGTGTGATCAGGAGAATAACATATCAGTTATATAATTTTTACATATAGCATTAGATATATTTTGTGAGGTAATGTGATTTTTTTTTTTTCACAATGATTTAAAAATCAGTTATTATACCACAATATTGACTTTCTCATTTTCTGTTTTGTTTATGAACCCTTTAAAAATACCATAGGAACATTTGATTTTACACTGTGATGTCCCTAACATGGATGGGGGTTTCAAAAATTGGAGTAAATTGAGCAGTTATTGTTAGAAAGCATTGTATAATATGGGAAATTTGGATGTTTTCTAGACAATATGGATATCATAATAGATATATATTTTAAATTTTTTAGTGTCTCTGGCCACCATGTGATGCAACAGCATCAAAGCTAAATTTTCAATTTTCAATTGTGTATATAAGGGGGTGAGATATTTTAATTATTTTATTAATTAATTTTCTCATTTTCAATAAATTAGGAGAGAAATTATAAATGTGAGGATTATTGTAAATATTCCTTAAATAATTAAGGATATGAGTGGAGTGAATTAGGTAGATAATCTAGGGATGAGGAATTCCATAAACGGGACTTAGTTGGGTCCAAAAAAAGATAAATATAAATTAGATTTCAAGTTGAGATTTGTGTGGAGGAATTTATGGAGTGAAATAAATTATTATTTATGTATAAATATGTAGCTTGGGAGAGTGTAAAAAGACAAGTGAGGAGCTGAGAGCAGTAGGGAGTATAGTGAGAGTGAGAGATGGTTTGAAGGGCTGAGAACCAAGAGACCTCCCAATGTAATATTTGGCCAAAGAGTTTTTTTTTATGTTTTTATATCAGTATTTCATTTGAAAGGCTCTCCTTCCTTCATATGTCTTTTTTTAGCTGAATATTTTTATGCTTTTAATGAAGAATTATTGAGAGTTTTCATGTTGCGTGAAGGAGTGTATTTTTATATGCTAGGATATGTTTTATAGCAGAATCCCTACATCATTTGGCATCATAGCGGAAATATGCTTGTCCTACATTTTGTTTTGAATCTGCAAGTATATCGAATTGGAAATTGTAGGAAGATGAATTCCCGTGGAGTCTACATTGCTGGTGAAGCTGAAATTGGGCAACGTATGAATCGATGCTGTGTATGGAAGCAAGAACAGTCGACGTTGATTGAAATCCTCGTTGTAAGGATGTTGCTACCATGAAACCACGGTATGGAATCAGCATGAACTCGAGTAAGTATGCATTATCAATTGGGTATGCCGATTCTGAGTTTTAGGATGAAATCATTGTGGTATGAAGTAACTGAGTATGAAATAGCAGTGGTATGCGCATGCAAAAAATCATAGAGCTGTGGAATGCGCATGTAGCAAAGTGAGGTGTGGATTGAAGCACCGTGAAGAAGCAGTGTAGTCGAAGAACGCTGAAAACGGTGGCTCGAAGCACCGTGAAGAAGAAGTGTAGTCAGAGGATGCTACAACGGTGTGGTTCAAGCGTGGTCTAAGAATGCTGCAGAGGTGTGATGGGATATAACGGTGAGGTTTAATCTTAAGTAACGTGCACATCATTGAAGCACCATTGCATTGATTGAAATGTATCATACCAGTGCGAAACTATAACACATCCATGTAAAAGCATTCACGTAAGTATTAAATAGTAATTGTTTGTCAACGGTGGTGGATGAAACTTTTGAATTGCAAATGAGGATGTGGTTTCAAATGCAATGATAATGGTGATATATAATCACAACAATCCCTTGTGTATTTAACAAATATGCTTCAAAAACAATGCAGCATTTTCTTCCAGATCAATGACTTGTATGGAGGTGGGGTTGAGCATTTGTGTGGGTGCAGGAAAATACACCATCAGAAATGCATTGAATGGTGGCATGCTTGGTTTGAGCATCGTATGAAGCCAACAGAGGAACGATCACACCAATTTTTCAAATTAGTTGGTTTAACATGTGAGCAATCACGAATTGCGTTTCACTCTGTGGCGAATTGCAATGAAACCAATTCAGAATTGCAGCATCGACTTGCCAAACGATGACTCGTTGCAAAAACTTCAGACATGAGCGTTAACGCTAGGGTGACTCCTATGCATTCGACCTGAAACTGATAGCTGGAAAGTTGTGATAAATGGTGGGAAGAATGTGATGACCTAAGCGCTATAAAAAATATATATATTCTTGTTTATTAAACCATATCGTAATGTTCATTCAAGCAATGCTGAGGGACTTAAACATTTTGGAAACCCAAAACATTAATATTTGTATAGATAATCTGATCATGTTCTTGTGAATAGCATATGGTTTTATAAACTGGTTAAGCAAGTATAGAGAGTATTGCAAATTAAAATTGCGATTTTAAGAAAGGAAAGGTCCTCAGGTTACTTTCCTACATCATTTTGGTATCAGAAGCGAGAAAGAGATTGCGTGAAGAAAGGTGCAGCTCCATTGGAACATTCAAGGTATGGATCCAGTATTTTCTTGATACCATCTTCCAGCATAAGGAAAAGTCACTGGGATTGATAGAGGTAAAGTTTTTGCAAATAATTCATGTAAGTATTTATGGGAGAATGTAATCTTGAAAGGATATTCGGTTACATTAAGATTGCATGTTTTCAAAGCAAGGAATTGAAATTGAAGAGATTGAGATAAGGGAACTTGGCTTAAACTAAAGGGGAGATTGTGCGTACTTTGAAGGTTTCTAACATTAATTACTGGGAAAAGATTTATGTTAGAAATTTGCTGGGAAGAAATTTAATTGCTAGGGAGAGAATGGACCTTACATATTCAAAGTAAATCTATAGAGGCTTGAATGTATTCCTAAAATAATACGCGAGAGAAGGGTTGGATCATTTCAACCATGAGAATATTCAAGGTAAGTGCTCATTGAATGAATAACTATTCATTAAGCAGGGGTATTTTAAAATCTGGATGATTAAATTTCCTTGCCATACTTGAGGAGATAATCTTTTGTAAATGTTATGAAAGAGTGGAAATGTTGCAAATGCGGAAGTATAAATGAATGGAAAATGAAGCGGAAAATGTACTTATCTTGGGTGATATGAAGGAAAACATGCATGTTTATATGAGGAGGTTTATTATGCATAGTGTGATTATTTATTATGCATAATGTGGATTCTTCACAGTTTTGGTTAAGTCATTTTGGACCAAAGCCTGTAGTTGGGAAAAGAAGAATTCTTTTGATTGGTGATTGAAAACATAATTTCTTGATGTTGTGAAAGCTTTGTTTTGCCATTATGTGGTGGTATCTAAGAGGTGATATTCAGGATGGATACAATGTACGGGTTGTACATCGAAGAGGTTGAAATATGAATAGCATGTTCTCTGTACATAGGTGAAGAGATGTGAATTAATGTTGTATGGTGCATAAAAGTGCAAGGAAATGTTTGCATTAAGATGAAAATCTTATGAGCATGCAAGTATTAACAGTGAAAAAGATGGCACAGAAGAGGGGAAACCAGAGAATTGAGACTGCAGAGAGAAAGGTTTATCAATAACCTTAATAGGAGCATGAGTTATGATAATTTAGGAAGAAATTTTTTGAAAATTAAAGATTGAATGGTTTATTTATTTTCACCTTAAAATAAATCTTGAAAAACCTGAATTGCATTTCGACTAAAGACTCCAGTATCATGTGAAGTGATGAGGGAAAACTAATGATTTTTCATAAAAATGAAGTATGAAAGAAAGTGAAGATTTTACCTGCTAAAATGTATTGGGGGTGTATGTTCGTCGGAGGATTGTATGACTTGAAATATCCATTGCCGTAATTATTGGGTCGAATCTTAAAATGAAAATAGATGTTAGAGTCAAATGAAATTTTGGACAGTTTAAGTTGAGATTGAGTATTTTCATGAAGAATTGGTGTAAGTCTGAAGTCAAAGAGTCGTAAGATAATTTAAGAGTCTGAATGTAATTGGGTGCATGATCGGCAGAGCCTGACACCCAAAGAATTGGTCATTGTAACACATGAGTTACTGAAGTTTTGTTTGCAGTAGAGTGAAGCAAGAGGGTTGCCAGAGATTCGTTCCAAGACAAAGAACCAAGAGAATCCAAGCGCAGGAGGAGAACTTGCATTTTTAATGAATGGAAAGTGTGAAGGATTGTTGATAAAGGGATGGAATGAAGTCCACACGTGAACCGAGGAAGTTCAAAAAGGAGGAGAAGATGATTGTTGACAGTCATTTTCGAAGATATGATGAAGATTACAGCAGAGGGAAGAAGAAGGAAAATGCCAAGGTAAGTGGCATATGTGAACAATTGATGGATAAATAGTATGAGTGGGAGAAAGCTGAGATAACAATTCACCTTGAATTGTTAATGGAATTGTTGCAGGAAAATGTGAAAGACCAGACACATGGTTGGACAATGAGAAAGAAGGTAAAGTGGCAGAGACTACATGTAATGAGGGAAAAGTAGGTAAACATACAGTTGGCAGAGGAGATGAGGAAACTCGAGCAGATGATGAGGTGTGAAGAACTCAGAGAGGCCAAGTTAAAAATGGATGTTTCCATTTGTGGCCCAGAACAGGGTGAAATTCTGGGGGAAGAGATCAATGAGGAAGATCTCATGAACTATTGGGATAGTTCAAAAGCATCTGAAGATGTGCTGGCGAGAGAAGAAGATGAGGCTATGAAGCCTTGCATTTTTTCTCACAGTCTATGTATGTTTGCAGGATATGCGAGAGATGGTGATCAGTATGATGGAACTGTCACAGAGATGAAGGAAACTCTTGAGGTGAAGTCTGGTGGAGAATGCCTTCCAGAGGAGGAAGGTACTGATTTGTTGCAACAGGAAGAAATCATAAATGAATTCTTGTTTGGGTTAAGACATCAAGTTGAAGCTGTTATGGATTAGAAGAATAATGGAAATGCCGAAGAGATATTCCAAGGAGGTAATTGCTGACGAAATTTTGTAGTGTGATGGAACAGAAACCAGGAAAACTCATGAATATTTCCAGAAGAAGGATGAAGCTGGGAATGAAAGTTGTGATGAAGTGTTGAAAAGATTTCACATGGAAATCGAATTCTTAGAACGGTGGCTTAAAGAACCCTTCCAGAACCTGATCCAGAAGAAATTACAGTTACTATGCATGATAGAGATGAAATGTTTATAGAGTTGAATGAATGTTATAACTTTTCAGAAAATGATGTAAGTGTATGTACAGAAAGCGACATTAACATATATGATGTCGAAGTCAGAGAAGTTGAGCAGAAATTATTTGGAGTTGAGTTCAAAGATCAAGAGCAACAAGGGAGTTGTGTCCATAAAGACAAAAAGGAGACAGAAATATTGATCCAACAAGATGAAGATGGAATCAACCAGCAGTTCGAAACAGAATCTATTAAAGTCCAGAAAGTTGATGACGGGAGATTGATGCCTAAAGCATCAAAAGAGACCAAAAGGTCTTATCTTTTTAAAACTAACAGTTTGTTGGTGCATGCTGGTACAACACTGGACAAAAGAGTTGTTTCTATAAAATCAATCAACGAATATAGTTGTAATCAAGAAGGAGTTCTTGATTATTTTCCATTACATAAAGTTGAGTATTCAGCTCAGTTGGAGATGACAGAGTTCAACAAAGAGGAATTACTCCGAGGAATTAGAAAAATAAAGTGTTGGAGAAGCCGATGGAATCCGAACGACAAAGTGAGTGATGAGTTACCAAATCGATTTGACACTTCGAAGGACCGGTGGAAAAACAGAGTATGGAATCCTGGAGGGAGCAAGTCATCAGGACTTGTGGCTGTCACATTGTTACAGAAAAGCGACAGACCTCATAGACAAGAGTATATGGAAACTTCTCTACATGGGGAGTCTTATGCAAGAGCATCAAAGCTAAATTTTCATTATTTAGTTGTGTAAATAAGGGGGTGAGATATTTTAATTGCCTTATTAATTAATTTGCTCATTTTCAATAAATTATGAGAGAAATTATAAATGTGAGGATTATTGTATATATTCCTTAAATAATTAAGGATATGAGTGGAATGAATTAGGTAGCTAATCTAGGGATGAGAAATTCCATAAACAGGACTTAGTTGGGTCCAAAAAAAGATAAATATAAATTAGATTTTAAGTTGAGATTTGTGTGGAGGAATTTATGGAGTGAAACAAATTATTATTTATGTATAAATATGTAGCTTAGGAGAGTGTGAAAAGACAAGTGAGGAGCTGAGATCAGTAAGGAGTATAGTGAGAGTGAGAGATGGTTTGAAGGGCCGAGAGCCAAGAGGCCGTCGAATGTAATATTTGTCCAAAGAGTTTTTTTAATTTTTTTATATCAGTATTTCATTTGAATGGCTCTCCTTATTTCATATGTATTTTTTTAGTTGAATATTTTTATGGTTTTAATGAAGAATTATTGAGAGTTTTCATGTTGCGTGAAGGAGTGTGTTTTTATATGCTAGGATCTATTTTATAGCATAATCCTTGCATCACCATGCATCTAATATGATCCATTTCAACTGATAAATTCAATATCTATTTTGAATTTTTTATTGTCTCTAACCACCATGAATCTAATAGGATCCATTTCAGCTAAGAACTTTAATAAATCACTGTGTGATAACTTGTGACATCGCTAGCCATTTTCTTTGATTTTGGATCAAGTTACAAACTAATAACTTGTGACATCCCTAGCCATTTTCTTTGATTGTGGATCAAGTTATAAACTAGAATACACTCTCTATTCAGAAAACTCTACAATATATATTGGATGGAGGGAAATGTTATGATAAAACATGTACAAAAGACCCTTTAGGGTTGTCTCAACTTACTCTATTGTTAATCACATAGTGTCAATTTGGTAAAACTATAATCTACAATAAGGACTAAGTGGGTTTTTTCTTTTGCATGTTTTGTTTGGAATTGAAATTTTTTTTTATAAAAGATAAAACTATGTAGTGAAAAATTTTGCTTAAAATTTCAGAATAAAAAGTTGAGTAATTTTGACATCATATAATGTGGGAAACTTGGATGGTTTGTAGACAATATGGATGTCATAACAAATATATGTTTTAAATTTTTTAGTGTCTTTGGCCACCATGCATCTAATAGGACCCATTTTAGCTAAGAACATCAATAAATCACTATGTTAATGATAACTTGTGATATCCCTAGCCATTTTCTTTGATTGTGGATCAGGTTACAAACTAATAACTTGTGAAATCCCTAGCCATTTTCATTAATTTTGGATCGGGTTATAAACTAGAATAGGCTCCCTCTTCAGAAGACTCTACAGTAAATATTGGATGGAAGGAAATGTTATGATAAAACATGTACAAAAAACCCTTTAGGGTTTTCTCAACTAACTCTATTGTTAATCACATAGTGTTAATTTTTTAAAACTATAATCTACAGTAAAGAGAATAGGCTCCCTCTTCAGAAGACTCTACAATATATATGGATGGAGGGAAATGTTATGATAAAACATGTACAAAAATCCCTTTAGGGTTGTCTCAACTTACTATATTGTTAATCACATAGTGTCAATTTTTTAAAACTATAATCTACAGTAAGGACTGAGTGGGTTTTTTCTTTTGAAAGTTTTGTTTGGAATTGAAAAATAAATAAATATAAAAGCTAAAATTATGTAGTGAAAAAATTTGTTTAAAATTTCAGAATAAAAATTTGAGGAAGTTTGACATCATATAATGTTAAATTAGTTTATGATTATAAAGTAAAAAATATGTAAGTTTTTTAGCCATAATTAGGTAATTAAAGATATGTATATAGTTTTTTTTAAATAGAAAAAAATTGATATTCATTAACAAGAAAAATTTGAAAAAGTATGTATGTATTTACAAACTATTACAATTAATTAATTAAAGGTAAATTTAATGTTAATTAAGAAATGAAAATTATGAGCATTCATCTTTATTAATTTCATTTTTTATATATTAAGAAATACTACCCATGAATAATAAAATAGTTGTGATATAAATAATATATAACAAAAAACCCCATGTATTTTTGGAATAATAAAATACTTGTAACAAAAATAATATAGAACAAGAAAAACTATGTATATTTAGATGTATGAAAATTTAGATACATTTTATTAAGTAAAATTTTAAAAGAATAATAGTTATAAACAACTAAAAATAATTTTATTAAATATTTTGTTTAGATATTTTTACTATAAAAAAGGTTTGCATATCAAGACATTTGATCCCTCTTGGCTCTTGGTAGATCCAGAGTTAAGATTGATCTAAGTCATCTTAATTTCCCGCTTTAAATAAACTATATTCCACATGAATACGGTAGGTCAATAGCATGGGTTGTTTTTATAGTTTATTATTATTTTATTTTATTACCTAAATTCAATTTAACTTATTAAAAAGAAAAAACAAATATTCCAGAGTTAAGATTGATCTAGGCCACTTAATTTCCCCTTTTAAATAAACTATATTCCACATCAATACCATGGGTCAATACCATGGGTTGTTTTTATAGTTTATTGTTATTTTATTTTATTACCTAAATTTAATTTAACTTATTAAAAAGAAAAAAAGAAATACTATAAAAAAACATATATAAAACGATTTACATTTACATATAAAAATATAACAAATTTTTAATAACAACATTTTAACTTAAAATTAATCAAAACCTAAATTCAATCAAACTTATTAAAAAAAAAAAAACACTAACATTATAAAAAATATATAAAAAACTATTTACTTGGAGATCTAATGGCCTAAAACATTTCAGTGGTCTAACATTTGATCCAATGACTCATGGACACAGTGACAGCTAGCGGAGTTGTTTTCAAATAAGAATGCCTTACAACATAATAATTATATGATAGAAAAAAAAAAAAATTAATAAATATTTACAATGAAAAGTCGGCTAATTTATAATGAACACACGCACCTATAAATCGTAGATGGTCAAATCCAAATGATTAGTCACACGCTCTCTGTGTATTCGCAGACCTCTTCTATTGAGAATTTATCCGAATCCTAGCCTACACTTATTAAAGCTGAGATTCTTATTTTATTCAAAATCAAAATGGAAACAAAAAGGGAAGATCCAGTAGAGGAGTGTTGTTCATTGAAAATGGAAATAGAATGGGAAGATCCCGAAGAGTGCTCAATGTGGTGGTCTCAATTGCCGAGATATTTCAAGGAGAACGCATTGGCATGGTTGCCTGCTGATAAGTTATGTAGATATTGTGGTGTCTCTAAAGAGTGGAATTCGCTACTTTCATCTGCACAGTTTGTAAGTAATGATTGGGTTGCGGCACCACCCAACAAGAAATCATGGCTTCTGCTGTGGAATGATATCTCTTTGAACTATATGGCTTACTGCTCCTTCACAAACACCTGGAAAAGACTCTCCTTTGCCTTCTTACTGGAAAAATATAATGACGTCAAGGGATTACGCCTGCACGGATCAGCCGCAGGCTTTTTCTTGGCATCCATTATTAAGTGTTCGCAACCTAGTGAATTCAGGCTCATTGTCTCCAATCCTATTACAGGCACGTTGTTACAACTTCCTAGAATCAATGGCAATGGCGATGGCGATAGTGGTATTTGGGCAATCACCATCGTGGCAGGGGATGGAGATACATATAAAGTGATAGCGTTATCATGGAGAGGACATAGAGTAGAAATCTACGATTCATCTTTAAAGTCATGGACTACAGCTGGACTCTTGCCAGGAGAGGGTCGGGTGTATTATGGGCAGAAGATTGTTATTTCTAAGGATTTATTGTATTGCATAGGTTCAGAGGGCATCGTTGTTTTCAGCCTCCAAAACGGGACAGCTGTTCTCGTGCCGTTCCCGTTGGAAGATGAGGAGGACAGGGGCAGCCTTAGGCAAGATGTACTTTTCACTTCATGTGGCTCACGAGTGCTTCTAGCTTCATGTGTATTAAAAGATGGCATGCGTTTTCCTGGTTTTATTATATGGGAGTTTTTGAAACCCAAATTGGGTTCTGACAATCCGGAGTTCAGACCTATTGCGAAGATGCCACCTTCAGTTTTCGAAAACATTAAGACAAAAGATAACACCTTTAAATTTCCATTTATCTCAGGATATTTTGATTTTGAAGGAATGGGAGACTTGGTATGCATGAGATACACTAGTCTTAAGGAGCTGCTTGTTTATAATACCAGTAAAAATACATGGAAGTGGCTCCCTGCATGTTCAATGCCCGATGATTTGAATTTTACTCCAGCTATTTTTAGGTTTGAACCCAGACTTGTGTAATAAAACAGCCATTTCTTTTATTCATTGTCAAACACTTTTTTACAATTTGTATTCTTGGTTTATTTTTAAACTTAATGGATCTTTATTACTTTGCAGATTGCTAGTTAATTTAGTATTTGATTTTTTCATAATTAAATTATGACTTCAATTTTTATATTTATTTTAAGGGATGAGATTATAAAAAATTTCAGTAAAATTTTTTGAAAATTTAAGTTGCAGCTTAAATTTCATTATTTTGAGTGCTCTAAGAGTAAGTCAACTTTATTAAATATTTAATAACCATGATTACTACCATTTTGTTATTAATATACAAAACAGTATCCCATTAATTTTATATTTTTAAAATAAATATAATAATATATATAAGTTTATTTGCGAATCCTTTGTTTTCCTCTCAACATATCATTTCCATTAACTCTAACGGCATTGTCAACATATCATTTCCATTAACTCTAACGGCATTGCCAGCATGGCACAACCTGTTACAATATTGGTGTTAGTTGAGGTGATGGCCCCTGTTACAAGATTTGTTAAAAATCCCAAACTGTATTGAATCCCTCGGTATTCTCGTACGATGATGTTCTCTTATGAGGATCTCCACAGCATGAATTAACTGAACAAGGATGCTATCGATTGTAATATGCAGACAAATTTTGGATATGGAAATACAATAGATTTGGAATTTTAATATACGCAGAGGAATTCTGGATATGGAAATACAATAGATTTAGAATTTTAATATAAATAAAGGAACTCTGGACATGGCAATACAATAGAGGCCATTAGAGGACAACATTGTGCTTGTAAAAAGAAGTAAAATTTATCCTCTAACAAAGTTAAATTAGATGAAATTGTGCATTTTAACTTATAACTGAGAGGTATGTTGTGTAGACAACCTATCTTCTAATCTTTGTACACTTCCCCTATTGAAGAAGCAAAAGTGGTATGGCTTGTGTAGGAATATATAAACTCAAACTCAATAGTTGAAAATGCTTCTTTTTTTCTTTTTAGATTATGTACACCCAAACTTGCTTCCTACAAAAGCTCTGTATTTTTTTTCTATAAATTGTTTATATATCATAAGTTGTGTAAAAAGAGGGAATTTTGAAAAAGAAAATTTCAATGAGGTAGACACAAGAGAATATGTTTCCAAGTAATTCATTCGGAGAAAAATTTGTTGCTAATCAAGGCTACCATTAGAGAATGTGTTGCGAAGTAATTCATTCAAGGAAAAAAGTGTTGCAACTTCAAGTCTACCCTTATAAAATTCAACTTGGATTGGAATTATTATATACCTGTACCTTGCATAAATTCACAAACACGGGATTTTACCTGGCATAAAGTCACAAACAAAGAGGAAAAATCATGCATTTGCTTATCTCTGTCTTCTGGAAAATAGATGTCTTTTGTAGGTTCATGGGAAGTTTTGATTCTCATCTTTGCAAACACTGTATATTTTGCAAACATGATATATTCAATACGGTGCACCTGAAACAAAAGCAGTGATTGAAGACATGAATCCAAGCTTGGAGCTTGGCTATTGAACATGCCCTGGAAATATCACAAAATTTGGCCATTGAACATACGCTATAAATATCACAAAACCTTCACTAGTTTTGGAAATATCACAAAACCTTCAATAGTTCCGGTATAGCATATCTACACAAAATCTGAAGTGAATAAGTGGTGAAACGCTCGAAAACCTAAATTTCAAGCTCCAAGCTTGGCCATTGAATGGACTCTAGAAATATCACAAAATCTTTAATAATTATGGTATAGGATATCTGCCCAAAATATGAAGTGAAGAAGTGGTGAAACGGTCCAAAATCTATAGTGAACAAGTGTTGAAGCGGTGGAGCTATGGTACAAGTGCATATGATTGTAATTGAACTGCATATGATAAATAGCTCGGATATTGCTGGTATTTTTTTTTTAATGAATGCATTTTTATTGAATACGATAATTCCTGCTTGCATATTATTTGAATTAACTAGAGCATTCCCATGAGAGCTATAGAATTCAAAATATGTTTTTATATTGTTTGAATTACCATTCATTCATAATATCAATTTGTTTTTTTTTGTTTAATGACAACTATTTTTTAAATGAATGCAAAAATAACTGCATATGATAAATCACTCATATATTATTTACATATTACCATTCAAAATCTCAATTTGTTACTTTTTTTACCTTTATGCAAATCCTATTCAAATATTACCATTCAAAATAATTAATATTATTTTGTATTAATGGAGAAATGGTTACACTGTTGTAACGTAGCTCCTTAAGTTAGGATCAGTTCCTAGGATATAGGAGTTTGTTTACAACTTCCTACTCCTTTGTGATGTACTTAGAGTTCTATCATTTAATTAATGAATGTAGAGTGTACTCTCCATTTGTGTGCAGTCTCCAAGTGCAGTACACACCTGTGAGCAGCCTTTCTATTCAATTCAGTTTTTTATCATGGTATCAGAGCTCAGACCGAGTGAGCCTGATTTCCTTTAGAGCCCTCGCGGCTACGGAGCCTTCACGGCTACACAACCTTCGTGGCTACAGTGCACACAGGAGCTTCAACGCTCACGGGAGGAGGTGCAATGCAGCGAACACCTCACTCATAGGGTCCTAGATTTATTTTTTCCTGAGAATAAGCAAGTCGATGCATTTTCTTGCTTGACAGTTGCACCGATAGGTGCGATCAACGTGACTTTTAGGGTCATACCCGCGCTGATTTCAAGTCACTTACACCGATTTTCTTTCAGCGCAGATTTTGGTTCAAAAAGGCACAAACCTCATTTTTGGCAGTTCTACACATGGGATTTGCCTGTTTGTGGTCGATCTGAGTCGTAGACAAATTTATTGGTAGTTTTGCACATGGAATTTGCCCGTTTGTGGTGGATCTGAGTCATAGACACAAAAAATCTTCAGATCAGTGGTGGATCTGAGTTGCAGTCACAGTAGAATTTGGGTTATGACTTTGAAATCATCTACAAAAAGGGAAGAAAAATGTTGTTGTAGATGCACTCTCAAGAAAGGATGAGGATGTGAAAACATTTTTTGGTGACATTTTTATTATCCAACTTGTTATGCAGAATTATGAATTACGGATAAAACAAATTCCCTAAATGTGGTGCTATGCATTTAGAATAACAGATCAAATACTTTGCAGACACTTTCTCTAAGAGTAAATAAACACACAAAAAGATAGAGGAACCTAATTTTGATCCAAGTGCTTCCTATTATCCTTCTGTCACTCTTGTTGTAGCTTCCAATCCAACTTAGATAGCCAGATTAGTTCCTGAAAGTATAAACACTAAATAGAAAAGAGATTTCAATATACAGATATCTATTTATCTTAATCATTTAAATCGATTGAACATCAAACATATATATCAATTAAGAATCCATTGCACAAGAAATAGATACATAAAAAGATACATATATGAGAAAATGAATAGCAATATTTATTAATGAATAGAAGGGGGAGGTTACAACCAATGATTAATTTGATGTCACTAGCTCTATCTTCATCCCAGCCTCAACATAATCAACATCTCACCAGCATCATATCATTCCTATCAATCTCTCAATTGAGAATCCAACAACATTTCTTTACCAAATTTCTTCCTACACTAGTACTAGGATCTGTGCTCAATTTATAGGGCAACTGATGGAAGTTTCTCAGTCAATGACTTTCTAATAATAGGCAAGACATGTTACCAAGCTCAGAGGTAATAGATGGACACTTGGATTCGAAGTTTGACACATATGGACTCTTCTAGAAGGCACTGGCCATGTGGATATTTTGGAACAATGAGAAATTCGCTCCCATTTAACCAACGCACTCGTGAATGTCGGGAAGTGCTTTGCAAAGCACCCTTGAATGGAGGTAACTGCATATGCAAAGCAGTTTTTCCCTTGAGAGGTTGCGTTGGTGAGCTCATAAGTGATATAACATATACTTCAAACCTTGGAAACCTTGCAATAGAAGCCATGAATAGTTTGTTCTTCTCTTAGGGCATGTAGCAAATGAAATGATAGGGGATGATAGACCCTATTTCATTGGTCCCGGGGATGATGTCCAGTTTGACCAAGTTATGGGGAATGATGCCCAATTTGACCTATAACAGTTTCCCCCTAAAGCATGAAGTCAAAATAATAATAATATTTTTTGAATGAGATGTTTTACGATGTGATGCGCTGGAACTGAAGCGAAGTGGGAACTGCATCAATCTTACAATACATTACATCATGATATATCCTCTTGATCATGAATTTTTTAGGGAAGGCATTCCCATGCTTAGCACATAAACGATCTAATAACATGTACATAGTGCAGAAAGTCATCTACATTGGAATGTTGCCCAATACAGACATGCTTACAGATATAGGCCCGTGTTCGGATGACAATTTGTATGTAAGGTAACCGTACAGATGATGTGTAAAAAATCATGAAATCGCAGCCCGGATGGCTGAAACTAGATCCTGGGTCTTCTTATCTCGTTCACTTGAGTGTTCGGGTAAAAGTCTAGCCATGCAAATATATGATTTGTATTTGAACATGGTAAGACATTGTTTGATTACCAAGCAATGATGTGAGATGTTAACAAACGCGAGAGAACCACAATTTATGTTAATGGATCTCAAGGTATTGTAGTACATTTCGTAAGGTGTGAATATATGGTTTGATGTCGAATGCCAAACAAAATCTTTCGGTCAAAATTCAGGAAGTGTAATATCCCAAAATGGGGATGCTGCAATACATGAACACAATTCTGGAAATAATGGTGATAAATAACCTCACAAAATATGGGAGGAACACATAGCCATCAAATGAACGTAATAGAAGCA